>ML106643.1:45392-113372 GCA_003697995.1 Taxidea taxus jeffersonii | reverse complement strand
AGCAAAGGAAACAGTTACAAAACCAAAAGGCAACTGACAGAATGGGAGAAGATATTTGCAAATGACACATCAGATAAAGGGCTAGTAACCAAAATCCATAGAGCTCAGCAAACTCACATCCAAAGAACAAATAATCCAATCAAGAAATGGGCAGAGGATATGAACAGACATTTCTGCAAAGAAGACATCCAGATGGCCAACAGACACATGAAAAAGTGCTCCACATCACTGGGCATCAGTGAAATACAAATCAAAACCACAATGAAATACCACCTCACACCAGTCAGAAAATGACAGATGCTGGCGAGGATGTGGAGAAAGGGGAACCCTCCTACACTGTTGGTGGGAATGCAAGCTGGTGCAACCACTCTGGAAAACAGCATGGAGGTTCCTCCAAAAATTGAAAATAGAGCTACCTTATGACCCAGCAATTGTACTACTGGGTATATACCCTAAAGATACAAATGTAGTGATCCGAAGGGGCACATGCACCTGAATGCTTATAGCAGCAATGTCCACAATGTCCACAATTCCACAATGTGGAATTGCTTATAGCAGAAATTTCCACAAGTTATGGAAAGAACCTAGATGTCCATCAACAGATGAATGGATAAAGAAGAGGTGGTATATATATATATATATACATACACACACACACACACACACACACACACACACACACACACACAATGGAATACTATGCAGCCATCAAAAGAAATGAAATCTTGCCATATGCAATGACATGGATGGAACTAGAGGGTATCATGCTTAGCAAAATGAGTCAATCAGAGAAAGACAACTATCATATGATCTCCCTGATATGAGAAAGTAGAGATGCAATGGGGGGGGTGGTTAAGGGGGTAGGAAAAGAATAAATGAAACAACATGGGATCGGGATGGAGACAAACCAAAAGAGACTGTTGATGTCAAAACAAACTGAGAGGGGTAGAGGGGAGGGGTGTTGGGAGAGGGTGATGGGATTACATTATATGTTTATAAAAAAAAAATCAAAAATCAAAAAAAAAAAGATGTTTCACCTTGTTAAAACATATCTCCCATGAGACACCTGAGTGGCTCAGTTTTTTGAGTATCCAAATCTTAATTTTGGCTCAAGTCATAATCTTGGGGTCCTGGAGTTGAGCTCTGCATCAGGCTCCACACTCAGCCGGGAGGCTGCTTGAAGATTCTCTCCCTTTCCCTCTGCCCCTTCCTCTGCATTCCTGGAAAACTATAAACTTCCAAAACTGAATCAAGAATAAATTGACAACCTGAATAGACCAATATCTAGTAAAAAGATTGAAGCAGTGATAAAAAACTTCCCAAAAAACAAGAGCCCAGGACCTGACGGATACTCTGGGAATTCTACAAAACTTTCAAAGAAGAAATAATACCTATTCTCCTGAAGCTGTTTCAAAAAATTGAAGCAGAAGGAAAACTTCCAGACTCTTTTTCATGAAGCCAGCATTACCCTGATCCCCAAAACAAGCAAAGACCCCACCATAAAAGAAAATTTCAGACCAATATTTCTGATTAGTATGGATGCTAAGATAATCAACAAGACCCCAAATAATAACTTCCAACAGTACATTAAAAAGATTATCCACCATGACCAAGTGGGATTTATCCCTGGGTTGCAAGGGTGGTTTAACATTCGCAAATCAACCAATGTGATAGAACAAATCAATAAGAGAGTAGAGAAGAACCACATGGTCCTTTCAACTGATGCAGAAAGAGCATTGACAAGATACAGCAGCCATTCCTGATTGAAATGCTTCAAAGTATAGGGATAGAGGGAATATTCCTCAACTTCATAAAATCTATCTATGGAAAAACCCACAGCAAATATCATCCTCAATGGGAAAAAGCTGACAGACTTCCCCTAGAGAACAGGAACACAAGGATGCCCACTCTCACCACTCTTGTTCAACATAGTATTAGATGCCCTAGCTACAGCAATTAGACAACAAAGAGATAAAATGTATTCAAATTGGCAATAAAGAAGTCAAATTCTCTCTCTTCACAGATGACATGATACTTTATATGGAAAACCCAAAAGACTCCACCCCCAAACTACTAAAACTCATACAGCAATTCAGTAATGTGACAGGATACAAAATCAATGCACAGAAATCAGTTGCTTTCTTATACATTAACATTGAAAATACAGAAAGGGAAATTAGAGAATCAGTTCTATTTATTATATCACCAAGAATGAGAAGATACCTGAGGATAAACCTAACCAAACAGGTAAAGTATCTGTACTCGAGGAACTACAGAACACTCATGAAAGAAATTCAAGACACAAAAACATGGAAGACCATTCCATGCTCATGGATCAGAAGAATAAACATCGTTAAAATGTCAATACTGCCCAGAGAAATCTATACTTTCAATGCCATTCCAATCAAAATTCCACCAGCATTTTTCAAAGAGCTGGAGCAAACAATCCTAGAATTTGTATGGAATCAGAAGAGACCCCAAATTGCTAAGGAAATGTTGAAAAAGAAAAACAAAACTGGGGGCATCACATTGCCTGATTTCAAGATTTACTACAAAATTGAAATAACCAAGACAGCATGGTACTGGCAGAAAAACAGACACATAGACCAATGGAACACAGTAGAGAGCCCAGATATGGACCCCCAACTCTATGGTCAAATAATCTTTCACAAAGCAGGAAAGAACATACAGTGGAAAAAAGACAGTATCTTCAATAAATGTGCTGGGAATAATTGGACAGCTATGTGTAGAAGAATGTAACTCGACCATTCTCTTACACCATACACAAAGATAAACTCAAAATGGATAAAAGACCTCAACATGAGGCAGGAATCCATCAGAATCCTAGAGGAGAACATAGGCATTGACCTCTTTGACATCAGCCACAGTAACTTCTTTCAAGATATGTCTCCAAAGGCAAAGGAAACAAAAGCAAAGATGAATTTTGGGGACTTCATCAAGATCAAAAGCTTCTGCACAGCAAAGGAAACAGTCAACAAAACAAAGAAGCAACCCACGGAATGGGAGAAGATATTCGCAAATGACACTACAGACAAAGGGCTAATATCCAAGATCTATAAAGAACTCTTCAAACTCAACACACACAAAACCAATAATCACATTAAAAAAAAAATGGGCAAAAGACATGAACAGGCACTTCTCCAAATAAGACATACAAATGGCTAACAGACACATGAAAAATGTTCATCATCACTGGCCATCAGGGAGATTGAAATCAAAACCACATTGAGATACCACCTTACACCAGTTAGAATGGCCAAAAGTAACAAGACAGTAAACAACATGTCTTGGAGAGGATGTGGAGAAAGGGGAACCCTCTTACACTGTTGGTGGGAATGCAAGCTGGTACATCCACTTTGGAAAATAGTGTGGAGATTCCTTAAGAAATTGAAAATAGAGCTACCTTATGACCCTGCAATTGCACTACTGGGTATTTACCCCAAAGATGTAGTGAAAAGAAGTGCCATCTGTACCCAATGTTCATAGCAGCAATGGCCACAGTTGCCAAACTATGGAAAGAACCAAGATGACCTTCATTGGATGAACACATAAGGAAGATGTGGTCCATTTATACTATGGAGTATTATGCCTCCTTCAGAAAGGATGAATACTCAACATTTGTGTCAACATGGACGGAACTGGAAGAGATTATGCTGAGTGAAATAAGACAAGCAGAGAAAGTCAATTATCATATGATTTATCTTTTGTGAAACATAAGGAATAACAGGGAGGACTGGGGGAGCTGGAGAGGAGAAGGGAGATGGGGGAAACCAGAGGGGGAGATGAACCATGAGAGACTGTGGACTCTGAGAAATGAACTGAGGGTTTTGGAGGGGAGAGGGGTGGGAGGTTGGGGGAGCCTAGGGTGGGTATTATGGAGGGCATGTATTGCATGGAGCACTGGGTGTGGTGAATAAACAATGAATTCTGGAACACTGAAAAGAAATTAAAAAGAAAAAAAAAGTCTACGGGAGATGGGGGGTGGAGGGTGGGGGGTGGGGGGAGGGCGTGGATCCCTAAAAACAAAAACAAACAAACAAAAAACTGCACCTTTCACCCCTGTGTACTTTGGCTAAGCAATCCTAGTCAGCCCTGTTCTCCACAATGGCTGTACATCCCCTGTAGACAAGAACCAGCACTGAATTTGTGCTACCATATGCCCACTCACATGCATTTTGTGGAACTGTGGAGTAGTCCAGCAAGCCCAATCCTCTCAGTGACTATGTATCCCCGTGGAGGAGGACCAGTGCCACCTAGTTAAAGGCACATGTCCCACCTACTACTTTTAAGAGTAAGATATATGGCTGGCTTTCCGAATACACAGAAGCAGACACAAACAGAAAAGAACACAGGGGTACTTGGGTGGCTCAGTGAGTTAAAGCCACTGCCTTTAACTCATGATCCCCGAGTTCCAGGATTGAGCCCTGCATCCGGCTCTCTGCTCAGCAGGGGGCCTGCTTCCTCCTCTCTTTCTCTCTGCCTACTTGTGATCTCTGTCAATAAATAAATAAATAAATAAATAAATATTTTTAAAATTAAAAAAAAAAATAGAACACATATGAGTCCACAAAATAAGCCTCAGCAAATTCAAAAACATCAAAGTCATACCGTACATTTTTTCTGACCATAACTATGAATCTAGAAATCAACCACAAGAAAAAACATCTTGAAGGACAAAACGTATGGAGATTAAAGAACATTGTACTAAACAATGAATATGCCAACCAAGAAATCAAAGAAGAAATCAAGAAGTACATGGAAACAAAAATGAGAACAATGGTCCAAAACCTTTGGGATGCATCAAAAGTCATTCTAAGAGGGAAGTTTATAGCAATACAGGCCTACCTCAAGAGGCAAGAAAAATCCCAAATAAACTACTTAACCTTACATCTAAGGGAAATATAAAAAGAAAAACAAACAAAAACCCAAACCAGCAGAAGACATGAAAAATTAAAAATTAGAGCACAAATAAAGTAGAAACTAAAAATCAAAAACAAAACAAAACAAAACAAAACACCTAATAGAACAGATCAATGAAACCAGGAGCTAGATCTTTGAAATAATCAACAGAATTGATAAACCTCTACCCAGATTCATAAAAAAAAGAAAATAAATATAGTAATGACTCAAATAAAAAATGAAAGAAAAACTACAAACACCATAGAAACACAACCAAATTTAAGAGAATATGATAAAAAACACATATATGCCAACAAATTAGGCAACCTAGAAGAAATGGATAAATTCTTAGAAACTATAACCTACCAAAACCGAAGCAAGGAGAAATAGAAAATTTGAACACATTACCAGCAAAGAGATTGAATCAGTAAACAAAAATTTCCAAACAAAATTCCAGGGCCAGATAGCTTCACAGGGCAATTCTACCAAACTCTTAAAGAAGAGTTAGTATCTATTCTTCTTGAACTACTCTAAAAAAATAGAAATAAAGGGGAAACTTCCAAACTCATTCAATGAGGCATCACCCTGATACTAAAACCATATACACATTGGAATACTACTCAGCCATCAGAAAGTATGAATATCCAACTTTTGCATCAAGATGGATGGGACTGGAGGAGCTTATGCTAAGTGACATAAGTCAAGCAGAGAAAGTCAATTATCATACGGTTTTACTTATTTGTGGAACATTAGGAATAGCATGGAGAAATTTAGGAGAAGAAAGGGAAAAATGAAGGGAGAGAAATTGGAGTGGGAAATGAACCATGAGAGAGTTTGGACTCTGGGAAACAAACGTTGGGGGCTGAGTGAGCCAGGTGATAGGTTACTAAGGAGGGCATGGATTGCAAAGAGCTGGATATTATATGTAACCAAGGAATCTTGGAACACTACATCAAAAACTAATGATGTACTGTATGGTGACTAACATAACTAACTAACTAACTAAATAAACAAACCAAACCAAAGAATGATACCATTAAATAAATAGACAGATAGATAGATACATGATAGCACTAAGGTCAATATCTCTGATAAACATAGGTACAAAACTCCTCATAAAATATTAGCAAACTGAATCAAACAAAACATTTAAAAAACCATTCACCATGATCAAGTAGGATTTATTCCCAGAATGCAAGGGTGATTCAATATTAACAAATCAACATGATACACTGCATCAATAAGAAAAAAAATAAAGATCATATGATCATTTCAATAGGCACAGGAAAAATTTTTGACAAATTACAACATCCACTCAGAATAAAAGCCCTCAACAAAATAGGTTAACTTAAAGATTTTATTTTTAAGTAATCTCTATACCCAATATGGTCCTTGAACCCATAACTTCAAGATCAAGAGTTGCATGCTTCACCAACCAAACCAGCCAGACACCCCTCAACAAGATAGGGTTAGAAGGAAAATCATAATAAAAATCATATGTGAAAACCCCATAGCCAACATAATACTCAATGAGAAAAAACTGAACTTTCCCCCCTAAAATCAGGAGTAAGACAAGAATATTCATTCTCTGGAAGTCTTAACCACATCAATCAGACAACAAAAAGAAACAAAAGGCATACAAATTCATAAGGGAGAAGTAAAACTTTCACTATTTGCAGATGACATGACCATACTCTCTATAGAAAACCCAAAAGACTCCACCAAAAATCTACTAAAGTGATTAATGATTTCAGTAAGGTCATAAGATTCACAATCAGTGTAGAGAAATCTGTTGCATTTCCATGTACTATTAATGAGGCAGCAGAAAAAGAAATGAAAAAAAGAAAGAAATTCCCAATTACCATTGCACCAAAAATAAGATACCTAGGAATAAACTTAGCTAAAGAGGTGAAAGAACTGTACTCTGAAAACTATAAAACATGGATTAAATAAATTAAGATGATACAAAGAAATGAAAAGATATTCCATGTTTATGGATTGGAAGAACCAATACTGTTAAAATGTCTATACTACCCAAAGCAATCTTCACATTCAAAGAAATCCCTATCAAAATACCAACAGCATTTTTCACAGAACTAGAACAAATAACACTAGAATTTGTATCCAACCACCAAAGACCCTGGATGGCCAAAACAATTTTGAAAAAGAAAAACAAAGCTGAAGGAATCACAATTCCAGACTTCATGTTATATTGTAAAGCTATAGTGATGAAAACAGTATGGTACAGGCACAAATACAGACATATAGTTCAGTGGAAGGGAGTAGAAAACACAGAAGTAAACCGACAATTAAGTAGCCAAGTAATCTTCAACAAAGCGGAAAAAAATGTCCAAATGGGAAAAGGCAGTCTCTTCAACAAATGGTATTGGGGGAGCTGGTCAGCTATATGCAAAAGAATGAAAATGAACCACTTTCTTACACACAAAATTAAACTCAAAATGGATTAAAGACATAAATATGAGACCTGAAACCATAAAACTCTTAGAAGAACACACAGACAATAATGTCTCTGATAATAGTTACAGCAACATTTTTATAGATATGTCTCCTTAGGCAAGGGAACAAAAGAAAAATAAACACTTGGGACTTGATCAAAATAAAAAGCCCCAGCACAGAGAAGGAAACAATCAACAAAACTAAAAGTCTGTCTATTGAAAGGGGGAAGATATTTGCAGATGACATATGAAATAAAAGGTTGTTGTCCAAAATGCATAAAGAACTTCCATAACTCAATACCCCAAACACAAAGAGTTTAATTAAAAAATGGGCAGAAGACATGAACAGACATTTCTCCAAAAACAAAAAGCTCCCAGATGGCCAGTTGTTACATGAAAACATATTGAACATCACTTATCATCAGGGAAATGTAAATCAAAAAGTACAATGATATATCACCTCCCAGCTGTCAGAATTGCTAAAATCAGAAACACAAGAAAGAACAAGTGTTGGTGAGGATGTGGAGAGAAAGGAACCCACTTGCACTATTGGTGGGAATACAAACTAGTGCAGAGTGTGGAGAACAGTATGGAAGTTCCTCAGAAAGTAAAATTAAAACTACCCTATATTCCAGTAATGGCAGTACTGAGTATTTACCCAAAGAATACAAAAACACTAATTTTAGGGCCCATGATGTAATGAGCACTGGGTATTATATAAGACTGATGAATCACTGAACTCTACCTCTGAAACTAATAGTATACTATGTTAATTAATGGGATTTAAATTAGAAAAGATACAAAGTATGACAACTCTATAAAAACTTCAAGCTCTATTACAAAGTTATAATCATTAAGAAAGTATGGTACTAGCAAAAAAACTGAAACATAGCTCAATGCTATAGAATAGAGAACACAGAAATGGAGCCTCAACTCTATGATCAACTAATCTTTGACAAAGCAGAAAAGAATATCCAATGTAAAAAAGACTGCCTCTTCAATAAATTGTGCTGGGAAAATTGGACAGCCACATGCAGTAGAATGAAACTGGACCACTGTATTACACTATACACAAAAACAAACTCAAAATGGATGAAAGACCATGAGACAGTAATCCATCAAAATCCTAGAGGAGAACAGATGCAGCAACCTCTTCTACCTCGACTGCAGCAACTTCTTGCCAGACATGTCTCCAAAGGCAAAAGAAACAAAAGTAAAAATCTAGTATTAGGACTTCATCAAGATAAAAGTCTTCTGCATGGGAAAGGAAACAGTCAACAAAATTAAAAGGGAACCTATGGAATGGTTGAAGATTTTTGCAAACGACATACCAGATAAAGGACTAGTATCAAAAAATATATAAAAAACTTATCAAACTCAACACCCAAAAAACAAGGAATCCTGTCAAGAAATGGGCAGAAGACATGAACAGGCATTTCTCCAAAGAAGACATACAAGTGGCCATCAGACACAGGAAAATATGCTCTACATCACCTGGCATCAGGGAAATAGAAACCAAAACCACAATGAGATACCACCTCACACCTGTCAGAATGGCTAAAATTAACAAGACAGGAAACAACAAATGTTTGTGAGGATGCAGAGAAAGGGGAACCCTCTTTGACTATTGGTGGGAATGCAAGCTGGTACAGCTGCTTTGGAAAATATTATGGAGTTTCCTCAGGAAATTAAAAATAGAGGTGCCCTATGACCTGGTAATTGTACTACTAGGTATCTACCCCAATGATAAAAATGCATTGATCTGAAAGGGCATCTGCACCCCAGATTTTAAAGCAGCAATTTCCACAACAACCAAATTGTGGAAAGAGCCAAGATGTCCATTGACAAATGAATGAATAAAGATGTGAGGGGGAGGGACACCTGGGTGGCTCAGTTGGTTAAGCGGTTGCCTTTGGCTCAGGTCATGATCCCAGCATCCTGGGATCGAGTCCCACATCAGGCTCCTTGCTCAGCAGGGAACCTTCTTCTCCCTCTGCCTCTGCCTGCCACTCTGCCTGTGCTTGCTCCTGCTCTCTCTCTGACATAAATAAATAAAATCTTTAAAAAAAATTTAAAGATGTGAGGGGGAAAAAAAAGAAAAAAATATATATATACATATATGCCATCAGAAAGGATGACCACTTACAATTTACAGAGATTCTTAACCTAACACTTCATTCATTTCTATGTACTTCCCTTCAGATTAGAGGGTTAACTAACACTGTTACTCAGATATTATGGCACTGATTGAGGCACATGTGTAATCATGTTCCAAAAAGATAGTTCATGACTATGCCTTCTGGATAACCACCGCACTGTATTCTTTTTTTTTTTTTTCCTTTTTCACTTGTTTGTACCAAATGACATACAAGTTATAAACCTATAGAAAAATTGGAAGAAAACAGGGAAGAAGAGGTTTTGTTTGAGCCTTGAGCTCAATTTACAAGTTGTCATGGTACATTATAAAAAGTCTGTACTAGGATAAAAAGACAAGTCAAAGTAGTAATTTATTTATCATTTGCTTGTGTGCATAAATCCCCTAGCAACTCCACATGAGCAATGGCCAGACCAAAATAAGATTATAAGCCTCTAATAGTATGATTCTCTCCACATGATAAAACTTGCCATGCTTTGTATTCTTGAATTCCCTCCACCTCCCACCTACATGAGGTCCCCATAAGATAATGCTAATTGTTGAAATATGAACCTCCCTACAGAGTAAAAAATAATCAGAGAAACGAGAAATAAAAATAATACAGAATTCACACATAATAAGAGTTGTAGAAATAGGAAAGTAAAAATCCAAGACTGGCAGAAAAACTCTGCAGCCCACACCAGACCCTAGAATGAGGCAGGAATTTCACAAAGAAAGAAAAGGGCTGTGCGTGCTAGTAAGGGAGGCACACAATAAATGTCAAGTAGGGCTCATTCCCGGTGGGGAAATACTGAGAATATTTTGTAGCCCTTGGGATTTGAAGCTCAAGTTAACAAGGATTTGAGAAAGAGAAAATTAGAAAGTGCCTGGGACCAGTGTCTGGGGGAAGGTATAGTCCTTGGAGAATAACAAAACATGGTAGAAGAGAGTAGAATAGAGTTGAGCTTTGGCAGTTAAGGGAAAAGGTATATATTGAAGATTAGAATTCTATTGAAACAAGGCAGTATCAAAGAATTATGAAGAAGTTTAAAGAAAGAATATTTTACTCTTATTTCTAAAAGTGCTGAGATCATCAAAAGGTAAAAACATTCCTTTTTATTCCATTTTTAAAGTTTGCCTCTGTTTGTCATCTCAAGGGTTTCTGCTGTCAGCAGCAGTGATAGTTATAGGAAGGAAGCTGAATACACATAGATATATTTTGAAACCTGTAAAATTTAACCTAAAGTACATTTTAGCTTTGGAGTGCCCTTGAGGGTGGAAATGATTTGCTCAGGAGATGAATAATGGGATTCATTACTGTGACCAGTTGAAATCTAACATAACCCAAGGTATTCCCTTGTTCGAGCAGTTTAGAGATTGTGGAGAGTAATACAGTCCCATTTATAGTTATTTCTTATCTTACCCCTTAAGTCATCAACAGATGGGTATTGTGTTCCTACAAATGAGTGGTTTATTTATGTTCATAAGTATGGGAAATATAGGCCAGCCCTTTTCATATTCATCCAACTTTCATTTATTCATTTTAGTTTTATGAAGAAAAAAAGTGTTCATTACACATGCTGTAAAAAACAGACTTGATCAATATCTTATGAGTGTAAATAATTAACTATATATTTTGCTTTTGTTAATATGTCCAAATAGTCACATGAATGATAATGTTAAAACATCTATTAAGAGATGATTTTATGGGATGCCTGGGTGGCCAGTTGGTTAAGCGGCTGCCTTCGACTCAGGTCATGATCCCAGTGTCCTGGGATCGAGTCCCACATCAGGCTCCTTGCTCAGCAGGGAGCCTGCTTCTCCCTCTGCCTCTGCCTGCCATTCTGTCTGCCTGTGCTTGCTCCTGCTCTCCCTCTGACAAATAAATAAATAAAATCTTAAAAAAAAAAGATGATTTTATATTTTTCATTCTGTTATATGTGCAATAGTCTGTTATATAAAATATAAATTCAATAAATTGAGGCCAGTGTTTTCTTTAGATTACTTAAAATTCAGAGCCAGAATGCTTCTTCTGCAAGTTTTATCAAATAATAAATGGAAAAAAATTAATTATAATCATTCATAAAATTTTCCAGATAATAGGAAAAGAGACTCTGTTTTGAGAGGTGAAAATTGATGTAAACACCTAATCATTATGGTGTAAAAAAGTTGTAGGCCAATTTATCTATGAATATTTATAAAAGTGAATCTCAAGAATCTGTATTTAGGAAGCTCTAATAAGGGACAATTGCCACATTTAACCAAACCAAACCAAACCAAACCAAGCACTACAACCTCAGAATATTAAAGTGACTTGTTCTAGTCCTACTTGTCAAAGTTTAGATCAAAACCCACAAATTGATGTCCAATAGTAGGCTTTTCAATTCTATGAGTGGATCAGTTAGGATAAGTACATCACTTTTGCAAATCAACTCACAAACACTATGTTTTATCACATTTAACACTGGTTTGCAGCTCACCTAACCTGACAAATACGGACAGCCTTCCACCTGGGGGATTAAGGCCTACTGGCAGCTTCCATCATATGTCTCTGTCATTCTCTAGGGACTTTTGTCCATGCATCCAGTTAACAGAAAGAAATAAGAAACAGAAAAACTCATATTTTTCTTAACTATCATAGCAAATGTGACATTAATCACTTAAGTTCTCATTTCATTTCTGAAAAGCCATCAGATGATTTCAAGGGACCCAGAATGGGGTCTGGGAAGTGGAATCCCTAACAGCTCCACAAAGATTGTCATGAAATGCTATCTCTTTATGGTAACCATACAGTGTTCTATTTTATACTTATCCTGTTTCAGCCTACTCATTATCATCCAATCCAGGACACTTTAATAGTGTTTCTCAAAACCGTCCTAGTTTGAATGATAGATTTTATGATCATCCTATGTTTATTAAAATTTTTTTAGAAAACTGCAGATTTCTAAACTGTTGTTTGAATTTGGCTTGGTTTAATACATAAAAAGGAAGTGACTATGCCAAAATTGTAACTATATTATTAACATACTGTTAATACTGAAAATATTTAACAACTCTGGTGATCCAAAATGTTGTGGTGATTAAAAAAATAATTTCCAGACATTTAAAAATAAAATTTTCAAAACAATTGTATCAAACTTGTATCATAAATTTATTAAAATAGTATTATGGGTTTTCTTGACCCTAGTTAATAAAGTTTTGAACAAATTCATGCATAGATTAGTGAAACATAGCTATTCCATGTTACAGTGAATATTTTAAGAACATGTTGGAAGAAATTTAAATCCACAATATAAGTATGCCTCAAAGAAGAAAGACTACTGAGGTATTCTACCATCTGAGGGTGATAGAATTGGAATTATGTCCCTTTAAAGTTCCTTACAGTCCCATAGTACTATAATAAATTCTCCTGCAGAGTATAATTTGAATTTATAAAAATGTTTTAAAATGATATGGTAAAGCAAGTGAAGATGTAGTAATAGGACCCTCTAAGCAGTGAGATACCTGATATCCTGAATATTAGCATTCTGGGATATCATGTAAAATCTGCTTATGAAATCTGAGAAGTAGAACTTAACATGCCAGTGTTGATATCTGAGGGTAAAGGAAATAATATTCTATCTCTTGAAATATAATGAAAACCATACTTCACTGAAGTCCAATTATAAACTAGGAGGAATAATACTACTTTTCTATGTTAAAATAACAAGTAAATAAAATACAACATGAATTTTCAAAATTCATGGGAAAGATGCATGTGTAATTTAAAAAGATGTCTCTATTATACATCTTTTGGAATAAAAAAGTATTAAATATTAACATGGTAGATATCATCCATTTAACTTATTTTCTTTCCAATCTGCCCATCTTTATCCCAATGCCCCATTTGCCCTTCATCTTTATCCCAAAATAAAATAAACATAGTTGTCAGATGTCAATGTCATAGTGAAGACATTATAAAATCTTAAATGTTTTGAACTCCAAAATAACAGCCTAACCAGCACATTCTGAGCTGAAGCCTCTTAAATTCTTAAATGTACTCTTTAATAGCAAATGTTCCAAAAACTTCCTAATAATGACTCATACCACAGAAAAGGAAAACAAGTAGAAATGGATGTCTTCATTCTTTTAATAGATAATGTCAAAAATTTTCCTTATTTTTAATATATTGGTAAGCTTTTTCTGGTAAGAGACCAGAAAAACAACAAAAAAGATCAATACAATTGAGGCATTTTTTTTCCAAGATTTTATTTATTTATTTGATAGACAGAAATCACAAGTAGGCAGAGAGGCAGAGAGAGAGGAGGAAGCAGGCTGTCCGCAGAGCAGAGAGCTCGATGCGGGGCTCAATCCCACGACCCTGGGATCATGACCTGAGCCGAAGGCAGCGTCTTTAACCCACTGAGCCACCCAGGTGCCCCGAGGCATTTTTTTTAAAAGATGACCAAAGTGACAAACTTCTTAACTAGACTAAGAAAATGAGAAGATTTGATAATAAAATAATAATTATATAGATAATAGAATAATAAAAATCAGAAATGAAAAAGGAGATAGTAAAACAGATATTACAAAAATAAACACAGAATCATAAGTAATTTCCATGAATGATTTTTGGCCAACAAATTAGAAAACCTAGAAGAAATTGATAAATCCCTTGAAACATACATCTTATCAAGAGTTATCACAAAGATCTAGAAAATATGAACAGATCAATATAAACACCAAAGACTGAGTCAGTAATCAAAAACTGTCCAAAAAATAGAGCAGGAGACCAAATGGTATCATTGGTGAATTCTAGCAGACACTTGCAGAATTAGAGTCAATCCTTCCCAAACTCTTTTAAATAATAGAAGAAGGGGCGCCTGGGTGGCTCAATGGGTTAAAGCATCTGCCTTCAGCTCCGGTCATGATCCCAGGGTCCTGGGGTCAAGCCCCGCATCGTGCTCTCTGCTCAGCAGGGAGCCTGCTTCCCCCTCCCTCTCTGCCTGCCTCTCTGCCTACTTGTGATCTCTGTCTGACTTGTGATCTCTGTCTGTGAAATAAATAAAATCTTAAAAAAAAAAGAATTAAAAAATAATAAATAAATAATAGAAAAGGAGGTAACACATCCAGACTTCTTTTGTAAGACCAGCATTACTTTGATACCAAAGCCAGAGAAGGGCACTGCAAGAAGAGAAAACTACAGACCAATATCCTTGATGAATACAGAAATTCTCAGGAAAATATCAACAAACAAAATTCAATAATACCTTAAAGAAATAGACATTAAAGCCAAGTCAGATAATGCAAGGATAGTTCAGTGCATACAAATTACTAAATGAGATATACCACATTAAAGCTAAAAATCACATGATCATCTCAATAAATGCAGAAAAAGAATTTGACAAAATACACCTTTTATGATAAAAATTCTCAACACACTGAGTATTAAAGGAACATAATTTTACTTAGTAGGGCCTGTATACATATAGCCCATAGCTAAAGACATATTTAATGCTGAAAACTTTTCTTCTAAGATCAGGAACAAAACAATAACAACCAGTACCACTATCTTTACTCAGAGTAATTCTAGAAATCTTAGCCAGAGTAATCAGGCAAGATAAAGAAATAAAAGGCATCCAAAGTGGAAAGGAAAAAGTAAAATTTTTATTGTTTGCAGATGTTATGATCTTATAGGTTAGAAAACCCTAGATTCCACCATTTTATTGTTTTATATTCCATTATTCAATGCAATTTTGTCCAAATATAGACATATCTTGCTTAGAATTCTTAAATCCCTTTAATAAAGCTGGCAGCAGCTACTTTAAAGAGAAGTGGTCTATAGAAAATAACTTGGATACCAGTGCTTCACTGATGATCTCAATACAAGAAGAAAAACTTTATACATGTAAATACAACTTGAATATAGTCTCATAAGAAGATACTGCAAGCAGAGAGATCTCTGTAATAAGATTTACATACTATAATTGAAATTGGTCACACTTAAACTTCATTTACAATTGTGCATGGGGTTGGCATTATAAAACATTACAAAATGCCTAGAAAATGGGTATGCATCTATTTATATCTATATCTATATACAGTGTGTATGTAATATATATTACACTTATATACTTATTAAATGCATTGCATTTATACATTAAATGTATATTACATTTATATTATAAAACATTTATATATTTACATGTTCTATAATATATAGGTATATATTTTATATTATGAACTTATAAAATATATAGGTACTATATATTTTATTTTATATACATTTATATATCTTATATAAGTAAATATATAGATATAGAGGATATAGGTTCTTTTGGCACAAACTCCCCAACTATTTATATCCTGCACCACACTGGTACTTTAATTATAATTGATGAGCCTGCATTTACACATCATTATCACCCAGATTTCATAATTTATATATCTATATATATATTTTTTTAAAGATTTTATTTATTTATTTATTTGACGGACAGAGATCACAAGTAGGCAGAGAGGCAGGCGGAGAGAGAGGAGGAAGCAGGCTCCCTGTTGGGCATAGAGGCAGGCAGAGAGGGGGAAGCAGGTTCTCTGTTGAGCAGAGAGCCAGATGCGGGACTCAATCCCAAGACCCTGGGATCATGACCTGAGCCAAAGGCAGAGGCTTTAACCCACTGAGCCACCCAGGTGCCCCTTCACAATTTATATTACACTACACTCTTGATGTATATTTGATAGCTTTTTATGACTGTATAATTTGATAAACATATAATATATGATATAATCATTGTAATATCATATAGAATAATTTATTCTAAAAATCATTTCCTCTGCCAAACTATCTCTCCCCAGCCCCAGTTCCTGGAAACACCACTATTTTATTATCTCCACAGTTTTGTCTTTTCCAGAATGTCATATTGGTTGGAATCATATTACATGTAGTCTTTTAAGGTTGGTTTCTTTCATTTAGTAATATGTATTTACAGTTTACCTAAACCTTTCCATGGCGTAAAACTAATTTATTTTTAGTGGTGAATAATACTCCATTTAGGAGTGTCTTCATTTTTTT
Organism: Taxidea taxus jeffersonii; assembly: GCA_003697995.1. Taxonomy (NCBI): domain Eukaryota; kingdom Metazoa; phylum Chordata; class Mammalia; order Carnivora; family Mustelidae; genus Taxidea; species Taxidea taxus. The sequence goes on along the minus strand of ML106643.1, from coordinate 96,811 downwards.
TAATTTATTTTTTTTATTTAAACATATAATGTAACCCCACCACCCTCTCCCAAACCCCCTCCCTCCCGACCCCCCTCAGTTTGTTTTATGACATTAAGAGTCTCTTTTGGTTTGTCTCCCTCCCAATCCCAGCTTGTTTCATTTTTTCTTTTCCTACCCCCTTAGGCCCCACCCCCATTGCATCTCCACTTCCTCATATCAGGGAGATCATATGATAGTTGTCTTTCTCTGATTGACTTATTTTGCTAAGCATAATGCACTCTAGTTCCATCCACATTGTCACAAATAGCAGGATTTCATTTCTTTTGATGGCTGCATAGTAGTCCATTGTATATATATATACCACCTCTTCTTTATCCATTCATCTGTTGATGGACATCTAGGTTCTTTCTGTAACTTGGCTATTGTGGACATTGCTGCTATAAACATTCGGGTACACGTGCCCCTTCGGATCACTACATTTGTATCTTTAGGGTATATACCCAGTAGTACAATTGCTGGGTCATAAGGTAGCTCTATTTTCAATTTTTTGAGGAACCTCCATGCTGTTTTCCAGAGTGGTTGCACCAGCTTGCATTCCCACCAATAGTGTAAGAGGGTTCCCCTTTCTCCACATCCTCGCCAGCATCTGTCATTTCCTGACTTGTTCATTTTAGCCATTCTGACTGGTGTGAGGTAGTATCTCATTGTGGTTTTGATTTGTATTTCCCTGATGCCCAGTGATATGGAGGACTTTTTCATGTGTCTGTTGGCCATCTGGATGTCTTCTTTGCAGAAATGTCTGTTCATGTTCTCTGCCCATTTCTTGATTGGATTATATGTTCTTTGGGTGTTGAGTTTGGTAAGCTCTTTATAGATTTTGGATACTAGCCCTTTATCTGATATGTCATTTGCAAATATCTTCTCCCATTCTGTCAGTTGTCTTTTGGTTTTGTTGACTGTTTCCTTTGCTGTGCAAAAGCTTTTGATCTTGAGGAAGTCCCAATAGTCCATTTTTTCCCTTGCTTCCCTTGCATTTGGTGTTGTTCGTAGGAAGAAGTTGCTGTGGTTGAGGTCAAAGAGGTTGCTGCCTGTGTTCTCCTCAAGGATTTTGATGGATTCCTTTCTCACATTGAGGTCCTTCATCCATTTTGAGTCTATTTTCGTGTGTGGTGTAAGGAAATGGTCCAATTTCATTTTTCTGCATGTGGCTGTCCAATTTCCCCAACACCATTTGTTGAAGAGACTGTCTTCTTTCCATTGGACATTCTTTCCTGCTTTGTTGAAGATTAGTTGACCATAGAGTTCAGGGTCTATTTCTGGGCTCTCTATTCTGTTCCATTGATCTATGTGTCTGTTTTTGTGCCAGTACCATACTGTCTTGATGATGACAGCTTTGTAGTAGAGCTTGAAGTCTGGAATTGTGATGCCACCAACTTTGGTTTTCTTTTTCAATATTCCTTTGGCTATTCGAGGTCTTTTCTGGTTCCATATAAATTTTAGGATTATTTGTTCCATTTCTTTGAAAAAATTGGATGGGATTTTGATAGGCATTGCATTAAATGTGTAGATAGCTTTAGGTAGCATAGACATTTTCACAATATTTATTCTTCCAATCCATGAGCATGGAACATTTTCCATTTCTTTGTGTCTTCCTCAATTTCTTTCATGAGTACTTTATAGTTCTCTGAGTATAGATTCTTTGCCTCTTTGGTGAGGTTTATTCCTAGGTATCTTGTGGTTTTGGGTGTAATTGTAAATGGGATTGACTCCTTAATTTCTCTTTCTTCTGTCTTGTTGTTGGTGTAAAGAAATGCAACTGATTTCTGTGCATTGATTTTATATCCTGACACTTTACTGAATTCCTGTACAAGCTCTAGCAGTTTTGGAGTGGAGCCTTTTGGGTTTTCCCATATAGTATCATATCATCTGCAAAGAGCGATAGTTTGACTTCTTCTTTGCTGATTTGGATGCCTTTAATTTCTTTTTGTTGTCTGATTGCTGAGGCTAGGACTTCTAGTACTATGTTGAATAGCAGTGGTGATAACCGACATCCCTGGCGTGTTCCTGACCTTAGCGGAAAAGCTCTCAGTTTTTCTCCATTGGGAATGATACTTGCGGTGGGTTTTTCATAGATAGCTTTGATAATATTGAGGTATGTGCCTTCTATCCCTACACTTTGAAGAGTTTTGATGAAGAAGGGATGCTGTACTTTGCCAAATGCTTTTTCAGCATCTGTTGAGAGTATCATATGGTTCTTGTTCTTTCTTTTGTTAATGTATTGTAACACATTGATTGATTTGCAGATGTTGAACCAACCTTGCTGCCCTGGAATAAATCCCACATGGTGTGGTGAATAATCCTTTTAATGTACTGTTAGATCCTACTGGCTAGTATTTTGGTGAGAATTTTCGCATCTGTGTTCATCAAGGATATTGGTCTGTAATTCTCTTTTTTGATGGGATCCTTGTCTGGTTTGGGAATTAAGGTGATGCTGGCCTCACAAAATGAGTTTGGAAGTTTTCCTTCCATCATTTCTATTTTTTGGAACAGTTTCAGGACAATAGGAATTAATTCTTCTTTAAATGTTTGGTAGAATTCCCCTGGGAAGCCATCTGGCCCTGGGCTCTTGACTGTTGGGAGATTTTTGATGACTGTTTTAATCTCCTTACTGGTTATGGGCCTATTCAGGTTTTCTATTTCTTCCTGGTTCAGTTTTGGCAGCTTATATGTCTATAGGAAAGCATCCATTTCTTCCAGATTGTCAAATTTGTTGGCATAGAGTTGTTCATAATATGTTCTTATGATTGTTTGTATTTCTTTGGTGTTGGTTGTGATCTCTCCTCTTTCATTCATGATTTTATTTATTTGGGTCCTTTCTCTTTTCTTTTGGATAAGTTTGGCCAGGGGTTTATCAATCTTATTAATTCTTTCAAAGAACCAGCTCCTAGTTTCATTGATTTGTTCTATTGTTTTTTGGTTTCTATTTCATTGATTTCTGCTTTGATCTTTATTATTTCTCTTCTCCTGCTGGGTTTAGGCTTTCTTTGTTGTTCTCTCTCGAGTTCCTTAAGGGGTAGGGTTAGGTTGTGTATTTGAGACCTTTCTTGTTTCTTGAGAAAGACTTGTATCGCTATATATTTTCCTCTCAGGACTGCCTTTGCTGTGTCCCACAGATTTTGAGCCGTTGTGTTTTCATTATCATTTGTTTCCATGTTTTTTTCAATTCTTCTTTAATTTCCTGGTTGACCCATTCATTCTTTAGAAGGATGCTGTTGAGTCTCCATGTATTTGGGTTCTTTCCACATTTCCTCTTGTGATTGAGTACTAGCTTCAGGGCATTGTGGTCTGAAAAAATGCAGGGAATGATCCTAATCTTTTGATACTGGTTGAAACCTGATTTATGACCCAGGATGTGATCTATTCTGGAGAATGTTCCATGGGCACTAGAGAAGAATGTGTATTCTGTTGCTCTGGGATGGAATGTTCTGAATATATCTGTGATGTCCATCTCATCCAGTGTGTCATTTAAGGTCTTTATTTTCTTGTTGATCTTTTGCTTGGATGATCTGTCCATTTCAGTGAGGTCATGTTAAAGTCCCCTACTATTATTGCATTCTTGTCAATGCGTTACTTTGATTTTGTTATTAATTGGTTTATATAGTTGGCTGCTCCCATGTTAGGGATATTCATATTTGAAATCATTATATCTTCTTGTTGGACAGACCCTTTGAATATGATATAGTGTCCTTCCTCATCTCTTATTATAGTCTTTGGCTTAAAATCTAATTGATCTGATATAAGGATTGCCACTGCAGCTTTCTTCTGATGTCCATTAGCATGGTAAATTATTTTCCACCCCCTCACTTTTAATCTGGAAGTGTCTTCGGATCTAAAATGAGTTTCTTGTAGGCAGCATATTGATGGGGTTTGTTTTTTTATCCATTCTGAAACCCAGTGTCTTTTGATTGGGGCATTTAGCCCATTTACATTCAGAGTAACTATTGAGAGATATGGATTTAGTGCCATTGTATTGCCTGTAAGGTGATTGTTACTGTATATTGTCTCTGTTCCTTTCTGATAATACGTTTAGGGTCTCTCTTTGCTTAGAGGACCCCTTTCAATATTTCCTGTAGAGCTGGTTCGGTGTTTACAAATTCTTTCAGTTTTTGTTTGTCCTGGAAGCTTTTTATCTCTCCTTCTATTTTCAATGATAACCTAGCTGGATAAAGTATTCTTGGCTGCATATTTTTCTTGTTTAGTGCTCTGAATATATCATGCCAGTTCTTTCTGGCCTGCCAGGTCTCTGTGGAGAAGTCTGCTGCCAATCTAATATTTTTTGCCATTGTGTGTTACAGACTTCTTGTCCCAGGCTGCTTTCAGGATTTTCTCTTTGTTGCTAAGACTTGTAAATTTTACTATTAGATGACGGGGTGTGGACCTATTCCTATTGATTTTGAGGGGGATTCTCTACACCTCCTTGATTTTGATGCTTGTTCCCTTTGCCTTATTAGGGAAATTCTCTATAATTCTCTTCAGTATACCTTTTGCTCCTCTTTCTCTTTCTTCTTTGTCTGGAATCCCAGTTATTCTAATGTTGTTTCGTCTTATGGTATCACTTATCTCTCGAATTCTCCCCTCGTGGTCCAGTACTTGTTTATCTCTCTGTTGCTCAGCTTCTTTATTCTCTGTCATTTGGTCTCCTATATCACTAATTCTTTCTTCTGCCTCATTTATCCTAGCAGTAAGAGCCTCCATTTTTGATTACACCTCATTAATAGCTTTTTTGATTTCAACTTGATTAGATTTTAGTTCTTTTATTTCTTCAGAAAGGGATTTTATTTCTCTGGACACTGTTTCTCTAATATCTTCCATCACTTTTTTGAGCCCGGCTAGAACCTTGAGAATCATCGTCCTGAATTCCAGATCTGACATATTACCAATGTCTGTATTGATTAGGTCCCTAGCCTTCGGTACTGCCTCCTGTTCTTTTTTTTTTTGTGGTGAGTTTTTCCACCTTGTCATTTTGTCCAGATAAGAATATATGAAGGAGCAAATGTAATACTAACAGGGTGGCAAAGACCCCAGGAAGATGTGCTTTAACCAAATCAGAAAAAAAACCAAATCGTGGGGTGGGGGGAAGAATGGAGGTAAAAAGTTCAGAAAATAGAAAAAAAATAAAAAAAAAAAGAGAACACAAATAATGAAAAAAATATATAAAAAAAGAAAAAATATATATATGTATTAGACTGTAGATACATATATATGTATATATGTACATACATATATATACATATATACATATACATATATATGTATTAGACTGTATATATGTATTAGACTGTATATATGTATATATATATGTATATATATATATAGTCACCCACTTAATTTTCGGAGTATTTTGGTCTCTTAGAAGAAACTACCTCCCAAAATTTTAAAGAATGCAAAAACATATATAAGGGTAAACACTATGAAGGGATGAAATATGACTATAAAGATTAAAATTTTTTTTTTCCCAACAAATGAGTTGATAAGGTAAGTTGGTAGGGAGAATAAAAAAAAAAAAAAAAAGTGGAGAGAACTTCCTTGGGCTGGAGTCTAGATCAAGCCCAGTACTAGATTTGGGTGTATTTTGATCTATTAGAAGAAGTTGTACCCCAAATTTTTAAGAAGAAAAATACCCTACGTGTATACAAAGAATAAAGTTAGATACAGTGAAGGATAAAATATGACTATAATAATAAAGTTTCAAAAAAGATTTTTTTAAGAAAGTTATTAAGATAAACTAGTTAAAAAATGTTAAAAGAGGAAAGGGTAAAAGTTAAAAAAATTAGCAGAAGAGAAAAAAAATTTAAAAAAATTAATTAACTTTGCAAGACTAAAGATTCATGGGGAGAAAGCCAAGAATTCCATGCTTTGCTTTCTCCTTCTCTGGAATTCTGCTGTTCTCCTTGTTAAGTGAACTTGGTCTTGGCTGGATTTCTTGTTGATCTTCTGGGGGAGGGGCCTGTTGTAGTGATTTTCAAGTGTCTCTGCCCCAGTCGGAATTGCACCATCCTTACCAGGGGCCAGGCTAAGTAATCCTCTCAGGTTCGCTTTCTGGGTTTTTGTTCCCTGAAAGCTTTCCATAGAGTTATGGAGGATGGGAATGAAAATGGCAGCCGCCCAATCTCCAGCTTGGAAGAGCCAAGAGCTCGGGGCCCGGCCCCAGTCTTCAGTGTACTTTCAGAGAAAAGCACTTAATCACTCCCGTCTCCCCAGCCTCCAGCCATGCTTGGAGAAAATTTCGTGCAATCAGTCCCGTTTCACTGGCCTCTGGCTGTGCTCCGAGGTCACCCAGCCTGTGACCAAGCATTTCTGTCTCTGGCAGAGTACCACCTGGAGTCTCCAAACCCCACAGATCCCTGTGCTTTCCCAGGTCGGAGTCTCCCCGGATCTTGTGGGGACCCCATGCACAGAGCACCAGCCCATGTCACAGATTACAGTTCAAGGTAACTCCGAGTTGAGAGCTCACTCCTCAGCTCTGTCTCCGCAGCCAGCTTCCCCACTCTAATACCTGTGAGCTCTGCGACACTCAGACACCCCCAATCTTTCTGTGACCCCGTGGGACCTGAGTCCACGCTGTCCCCTCGAGGTCTTCACCCCAGTTTAGCCTCTGGAGTGATGTCCCTCTGTGGAGCAGACTTTTAAAAGTCCTGATTTTGTGCTCCATTGTTCCGCCGCTTGCCGGGAGCCGGCCCCTCCCCCTGGGGTCTATCTTCCCGTCGTGTTGGGTTCACTTCTCCGCTGGTCCTACCTTTTAGAAAGTGGTCGATTTTCTGTTTCTATAACTGTTGCTCTTCTTCTCTTTGATCTCCTGTTGGATTCGTAGGTGTTCGGAATGGTTTGATAGGCTATCTAGCTGATCTCCTGCTACCTGATGTCGTCTCAGCCTGCTACTTCTCTGCCATCTTGACTCTTCTCTCTTCATTTCTTTATTTATATACATATTTTTATCTAGCAGCTTTATCTTCTGCCTCAGTAATTTTATATTTATTATAATCCAGGTTATCATGGGGATGAATATTTTCAGCATGTATATGTATAAAAATTATTTTAATATAAATTTTCTTCACATATTTTACTGAATAATATTTTAAAACTAATCTACAATAAAATAGATTTTTTTTGACTTTTGGTATATAGCCCTAGGAGTTTTAATAGAGGTATAGATTTGTGTAAACATCACCACAATCCAGATACAAAATGGCTCCATCATTTCATAGCCATCATTTTTTTTAAGAATTTATTTATTTGACAGAGAGATCACAAGTAGGCAGAGAGGCAGGCAGAGAGAGAGAGAGAAGGAAACAGGCTGAGCAGAGAGCCCAGTGTGGGACTCAATCCCAGGACCCTGAGATCATGACCTGAGCCAAAGGCAGAGGCTTTAACCCACTGAACCACTCAGGCACCCGCCATCATTTTTTAATTGTATCTTTATTGTGTTTAGAATTCTAGATGGAGGACTTTCATTTTCTTCCAGCATTATCTAATAGTCTATGTGTTTTATTTTCAAATCTTCTAATTTTTTTTTCTAATTTCTTCTTCCATATATAGGGATAGAAAGGAAATCAAACAACATATTTGCTTATAAAAGCAAATCAAGTGTTAGGGGATCAAAATCTATGTAATTTATAGGAACTCCTTTACAAAAGAATAATACAAAATTATAATTACTAAATTAGGTTCAGAGCTTTCACAATAATGTCAATATACTTAATTCCACAAAACTGTATACTTAGTGAAGGTTAAGGGGTAAATTTTATATATAATTCACACCTATGAAAACTTCAATGAAAAAATGAAACAACAAAAAAATCAGTTAAGATTTTGAAGATACTCTGGGTGACTGGGTGGCTCAGTGGCTTAAAGCCTCTGCCTTCGGCTCAGGTCATGATCTCAGGGTCCTGAGATCAAGCCCTGCATCGGGCTCTCTGCTCAGCAGGGAGCTTGCTTCCTCCTCTCTCTGCCTGCTTGTCTGCCTACTTGTGATCTCTGCCTGTCAAATAAATAAATAAAATCTTTTAAAAAAAGATTTTGAAGATACTCATGTAGAAATGAATTTTAAGCTTTATTAAATTCACAGAAAAATCACCTCTGCCTGTATATATTGCCAAGACATTTTTTCTTTAACTATAATGAACATACACATTTTAAGTTGATTTCTAATATCTGAAATGCAGAGTACTTTTTTCTCTATTACTGTTTATTATCACAACAACCTTCATTATTTTAACCTTTGAGTGAGTTAAGGGCATCTTTATCAAGCACATCCCACTTTGAAATAAATGTGGGGAGGATGTCCTGTTAGACATTAAACGCTTATCATTTTTAAATTTTTTAAAAATTTAAATTCAATTTAGTAAATATATGGTGTATTATTAACTTTGAAGGGGTAGAATTTAGTGATGCATCAGTTGCATATAACCCCCAGGGCTCATTCCATCAAGTATCCTCCTTAATGCCCATCACGCAATTACCCCAACTCCCCACCTACTTCCCCTCCAGGAATCCTCAGTTTGGTTCTTATAGTTAAGAGTCTCTTATGATTTCCGTCCCTCTCGGTTTTTATCTTATTTTTCCTTCCTTTCCCCTATGTTAAAAGCTGTGGACCTCTGAATTCTATCCTTCTCTTCCTGATAGGTCTTCAAAATTCAATGTGAAGTTTTCCACAATTAAAAATTCCCTATGGCAAAATACATACATACATACATATTTTTCCTTTTTGTGTTATTTGTTATTACTTTTTAAAGATTTTATTTATTTGAGATAGAATGAGAGTGAGAGAGCGCATGCAGGGGGATCAGCAAGCAAAGGGAGAAGTAGGCTTCCCACTGAGCAGGGAGCCCAACACGGGCTTAATCCCAGGTGTCCAGGACCATGACCTGAGCTGAAAGCAGCTGCTTAACAAATTGAGCCACTCGTGTGCCCCAGTATTTTTGCTTTTTTGAATAATCCATTATTTTTCTACTTTTCATCAGATTTTTTGAAAGTATATTTAAAAGTTCTTAAGATAATTTTTATAATGTGTACTAGACTTTTTTTTAAATAAGAAAATTTGATCTGAATAACCTAATCTACTCTATTCCTCACATTGTATATATCTTCACTTTAAAATAATACTTTTGGACAGTGATGTCTTCTAAAAAACTTCCAAAAATAAATGAAACTAAAGAAAAAATAAATCTTCTTTTCAATTCCCCATTACTCAAATGTAGCATTATGTTGGCATTTTTCCCTCCCAGTTTTGTTTATTTATTTATTTTTAAAAATATTTTATTTATTTGACAGAGAGATAGATCACAAGTAGGCTGAGAGGCAGGCAGAGTGAGAGGGAGAAGCAGGCTCCCTATTGAGCAGAGAGCCCAATGTGGAGCTCGATCCCAGGACCTTGAGACCATGACCTAAGCTGAAGTCAGAGACATAACCCACTGAGCCACCCAGGTGTCCCATCCCTCCCAGTTTTTTTAAAAGATATTTTTCAGGGGCTTCCTCCTCTCTCTCTGCCTGTCTCTCTGCCTACTTGTGAACTCCGTCTGTCAAAATAAATAAAATCTTTTAAAAAAAGATATTTTTCACAGTTGTTATGTTCCATATACAATTTCTAAATTAATATTTTATTAAGGAATATTGTATGTGTTACCTCCTTTTAATAAACATCATTGTAGATGGTTGCTTGAGAGCAGAGAGTATGCCCTTTGCATTTGCCCTGCTGTTAAATACAGATACCTACTCTCACTAGGCATTCAGTTATGTTTGTTAACTTGAATGAGAGCACAGATATTTTAAGTAGAAAGCTTTCTGGGATAGCCAATTCTTTGGCTATATTACCTGATATAGAAATATAGTTCAAAAGCTGACATTTGATAAACAATTGCTGAATTAAATGCATGTAGGCAAGTGACTACACTACAGAAGGAGATGTGCTTTGTGTACATGTATCTAGTGACCATTCTACTTGCTTTTGTCTTAGTCTCCCTATATTCAGTTTTCACTACAGCAGCTAGGATTATTCTTTTTTTTTATTTTATCTATTTTTAATTTAAATTCAATTAGCCAACATATAGAATATCATTAGTGTCAGATGTAGAATTCAGCAATTCAACAGTTGCATATAACACCCAGTGCTCTTCACATCACGTGCCCTCCTTAATGCCTGTCACCCACTTACCTCATTCTCCCCACCTACTCTCTTTTTAATTTTTTAAAGATTATATATAACATTATATATATGTATGTATATATAGATCTAGATCTAGATATATAGATATAGATATAGATATGCATACACATACATTTGAAAGAAATAGAGTGAGCAGGGTGAGGGGATGAGAAAGAGGGAGAGAGAGAATCTCAAGCAGAGTAGAGACTCTTAAGGAGAGTCTATGCTGAGTGTGGAACTGAAAGCAGGGCTCAATCTCATGACTCTGAGATTATGATGTGAGCCAAAGCCAATAGTGAGATGCTCAACAGAGTGTACCACCTAGGCATCCCAGGACTATTCTTTTATTTTATTTATTTATTTATTTTTAGGATTATTCTTTTAAAGTTCAAGCTGATAATGTCACTCTTCTTATACCCTCCAATACTGTTTTATCTCAGAGTAAGAACCGAATCTCTTAAAGTGGTTTAAAAGGCATTATGTGATCCAGTCATGTTGGTTCTCTGTTCTCCTCTTTCACTGCATGGTGCTTGCAGGTGTTCACCCCCAATGGACTCTCCACTGTTTCTTAAACACACAAGGTATGCCTGCTTCTCTCCTAAGGATTTGGCATTTGCTATTCTTCCAGGAAACATCCTTCACTCAAATTATCTCACTCCTTCAAATCCTTAATGTCTCTGTTGAAATATACTATCTGAGAAGTCTTCCCTCTCTTCAAACAGACACTCCTTGATGTTTTTGCAAAAGATATAAATTAATGAATGTTGAATGCTATATCATGCCGTTAATGCTTTTTTTTTCTATATAGTTTTCTCTAAAATTAGAACATTGTGATATAATTATTAGCTCAATGTTAAAGAAAATGAAATTGAGAAGTTTAGAACTTAAGGATTGTGCTCAAGCCTCCACTATATATACATATATACATATATGCATACATATATACATATATATATGATATAAGATATAAGAGAAGAGAGAAGCACCATATGGTTCTCTCAATTGATGAAGAAAAAGCATTTGACAAGATACAGCATCCATTCCTGATTAAAACAATTCAAAGTATAGGGACAGAGGGAACATTCCTCAATGTCACAAAATCTATCTATGAAAAACCCATGGCGAATATCATCTTCAATGGGAAAAAACTAACAGCCTTCCCTTTGAGATCAGGAACACAACAAAGATGTCCACCCTTGCCACTGTTGTTCAACATAGTACTAGAAGTCCTAGCAACAGTTATCAGACAATGAAAAGAAATAAAAGGTATTCAAATTGACAATGAAGAAGTCAAACTCTCTCCCTTCATAGATGACATGAGGCTTTATACGGAAAACCCAAAAGACTCCACCCCCAAACTACTAAAACTCATACAGCAATTCAGTAATATGGCAGGATACAAAATCAGTGTACAGAAATCAGTTGCTTTCTTATACACTAACAAAGAAAATACAGAAAGAGAAATTAGAGAATTGATTCCATTTACTATATCATGAAGAACCAGAAGATACCTGGGAATAAACCTAACCAAACAGGTAAAGTATATGTACTCAAGGAACTACAGAAAACTCATGAAAGAAATTGAAGAAGACACAAAAAGATGGAAAAGCATCTCATGCTCATGGATCAGAAAAATAAACATTGTTAAAATGTCTATACTGCCTAGAGCAATGTATACTTTCCATGCCATCCTGATCAAAATTCCACTGGCAGTTTTCAAAGAGCTGGAACAAACAATCCTAAAATTTGTATGGAACCAGAAGAGACACCGAATTGCTCAGGAAATGTTGAAAAAAGAAAAACAAAATTGGCGTCACATTGCCTGATTTCAAGATTTACTACAAAATTGAAATAACCAAGACAGCATGGTACTGGCACAAAAACAGACACATAGACCAATGGAACACAGTAGAGAACCCAGATATAGACCCCCAACTCTATGGTCAAATAATCTTCCACAAAGCAGGAAAGAACATACAGTGGAAAAAAGACAGTCTCTTCAATAAATGATGCTGGGAATAATTGGACAGCTATGTGTAGAAGAATGTAACTCGACCATTCTCTTACACCATATACAAAGATAAACTCAAAATGGATAAAAGACCTCAACATGAGGCAGGAATCCATCAGAATCCTAGAGGAGAACATAGGCACTGACCTCTTTGACATCGGCCACAGTAACTTCTTTCAAGATATGTCTCCAAAGGCAAAGGAAACAAAGACAAAGATGAATTTGGGGGACTTCATCAAGATCAAAAGCTTTTGCACAGCAAAGGAAACAGTCAACAAAACAAAGAAGCAACCCACGGAATGGGAGAAAATATTCGCAAATGACACTACAGACAAAAGGGCTGATATCCAAGATCTATAAAGAACTCCTCAAAGTAGCTGTCTTCAGCTCAGGTCATGATCCCAGTGTCCTGGGAACAAGTCCCACATTGGGCTCCTTGCTCAGTGGGGAGCCTGCTTCTCCCTCTGCCTCTGCCTGCCACTCTGTCTGCGTGTGCTCACTCTCTCTCTCCTTCTCTCTGACAAATAAATTTTTAAAAAATCTTAAATATAAAGAACTCCTCAAAATCCACACACACAAAACTGATAATCACATCACAAAATGGGCAGAAGACATGAACAGATACTTCTCCAAATAAGACATACAAATGGCTAACAGACACATGAAAAAATGTTCATCATCACTGGCCATCAGGGAGATTGAAATCAAAACTACAGTGAGATACCACCTTACACCAGTTAGAATGGCCAAAGTAACAAGACAGTAAACAACATGTCTTGGAGAGGATATGGAGAAAGGGGAACCCTCTTACACTGTTGGTGGGAATGCAAGCTGGTACAGCCACTTTGAAAAATAGTGGAGAGATTCCTTAAGAAATTAAAAATAGAGCTACCTTATGACCCTGCAATTGCACTACTGGTATTTACCCTAAAGATGTAGTGAAAATAAGGGTCATCTGTATCCCAATATTCATAGCAGCAATGGCCACATTTGCCAAACTATGGAAAGAACCAAGATGCCCTTCAACAGATGAATGAATACAGAAGATGTGGTCCATTAATACTATGGAATATTATGCTTCCATCAGAAAGGATGAATACCCAACTTTTGTATCAACATGGATGGGACTGGAAGAGATTATGCTGAGTGAAATAAGTCAAGCAGAGAGAGTCAATTATCATATGGTTTCACTTACTTGTGGAGCATAAGGAATAACACAGAAGACACTGAGCTTTAGAGGGTGAGTGAGTTGGGTGAATTTGGATGGGGAGACCAACCATGAAAGACTGTGGACTCTACTCTGGGAAACAAACGGGTTTTGGAGGGCATGTGAGTGGGTGGTTGGGTAAGCCGGGTGGTGAGTATTATGGAGGGCATGTATTGCATGGAGCACTGGATGTGGTGCATAAACAATGAATTTTGGAACACTGAAAAAAAAAATAAAATTTGAAAAAGATATATCTTTTTTAAATTTTATTTTATTATATATATATGTTTTATAAAATATATAAAACATGTGTTTTATAAAATATGTTGTGTTATTATATATATACATATACATATGTATATATATAAATATATCACTCTCACTCTCTTTCTAGGGACAGAACAAATCTGATGGAATGCTCATGCACCCATGTGAGAGCACCCAAGTTTGGGCTTCACACTAAAATCTTTTTTTGGTCAAACTCTAAATCCTTTTCTTTATATCATGCTTAGATATGGACTGAATTCAAATAGTTTAATAATTTTCTGGTAATTTTACAACATAATTTAATGTTAGCTTCAGGACCATATTTATTGACATAAGGGGGAAATACTATAGTTATGGATCTTGAAATTCACATAATACACCAGAATATAAGATAAAACTTTGAAACTTAAAGGAAAGAACTCTGATATCTTTGTAACATTGAGAGAGTAAAACTTTGTGGATTTGAAAACATTGTCCTCTAGGTTTTCAGGTCTTAACCTCAACATCTGCTCTTACAGTAATACAGTGGATTCATATTCTAAGATGCATGCCTTGAGCCTTGTTTGTAAGGTCTTTCCTTCCATAAACATTCACTTTGAATGGCTTAACATCTATGATATTGGATTTGTAGTAGGAAATATCTCATAAATAAAATTACTATAGGACCAGAATAATTCTAAAATGTATTCTAAATTTGTGTCAAATGCTTAGTAGATTATCACTTTTCTCTCTGTAGCTCTTATATTTCAGGTATATTGATTTTTATAAGAAAATTAATAAACCTGAGCTTAGGGATAGATCTAGTTTCCAAACTCTTTATTCTTATAATTTTGGTTGACTGAAAATGGTTATAAAATTTTAAAAAATGTACTTCCCTTCAGATGATGATATTATGCATACCTTGGCCATATATAGGAGAAGGACTTTAAATTTATTTGATAGGACAACTATGTTTTCAATTATCCTGTTATAGAGTGGGTTGAATATATATAAGGTCAACAATTGGGTTAAACTTAATTTAAATATACTTACTTTTTCTAATGAGTGTCATATATATTTTCTAGATGATTTTAGGATCACGTAGTCATAGAATAAAATAGAGAAAAGTTGACTGATAAACCAAAGTCTCAGTCCCATTTACACCCATATTCTTTCTAATGAGGACTAAAAAACATCTGATTATAAGTCTTGATTAATCTAGATGCCCCCAATTCTACAATCACCAAGGCTATTTGATTCCAAACAATTACTGTAGAATTATTAACACACATCAATAGGTGCATGAACTTATCACTAACCTATAAGAATATTTAAAGTTTGGGATAAATGGCAGAGGCTTAGTTCATCTGCCCAAATAAAAATCTTAAAAATGTGAATGTGAAGTACAAAGTGTCTTGTTTTGAATTCCATTATTAAGACCACCTGATCCAAATTGCTTATGTGTCTTTCCACTTAATTTGACTTCTTTTGATTTGGATTAGCTTCTTGACTGATTCTGCATCCTCTGGGAGAGGCTCTGAGCACTTGACAAGCAGAATGAGAAATTCAATTATTGCTATGTTAAATCCATCTTCAATTTGACATTTACCCTCAATTGAATATTTTCATTGAGTCTGAGCTCCATTAAACATTCCCTTACATTTTTTGTTATTACCAACATCTCCAGATTTATATCTTACACTTCACAAGAAATCCTTCCATTTTAACAAGTTTAAACAACCAGCATAGAAATACTTTCTAGGATATTAGCCTATCTGACTCTTTCTTCATATACAATGGATACAATATTTAGTTTATAATATTTTAAAGGTTAAGTAAGATAATATAGAGGAAATTACTTTAGAAAAATATATATTACAAAGTTAAATGTATTCTTCCTTGGCAGATGATAATATATGAATATTCACACAACCTTAATTAGATGACAACGTGATTATATGATTTAGAAAGTAGTTTTGTTGATACAAGGTTAAGAATTAAGTAATGGTAAAATATAAAGGGTTAAAGAATGAACCATAAGTAAGAAAATAATTTAAAGAAGTTAATAAATAACAATAAAATGAAAACATAACTTGCTCAAGGTGACACGCTATTTCTTAATTCATTCATCTACCCATCAAGCATTTACTAAATACAAGTAATACGATAATGAACAAAATATAATCCATGTTTTCATAGAGGCTACAGAGTCCAAGAAAGAGCTCTTCCCAAAAAATAGTAATGCCCCTTGAAATACAACTATCTAATGTTAAGAAAACAACTGAGATCCTGAAACATAGAGAAATGAAATAACACATATAGAAGCCTTCAATCTCATGAGAAGTATATGTTAAATCTAGTCATTCTAGCTAGCTAATTTAAATTCCCTCTACCATTAAGATAATATGATTAAATGGTTCTCTGTATCCCTTAGGAAACCAATTTCTTTAATGAAAACTATACCTTTCCTCAATGAATTAGGAAAACTTCAAGAGGCACCTGTTTATGAATCATTTTTCTTTCAACCTCCCTTTCTTGAAAGACACTGAAAGATGTTATACTTCTATAAAAGATCAAAAACACATAATTCTTGTCCCAGATGATCCAAATCTAATAAGGAAGATAAATTTAATACATAATTGTTAGCAAATGTGATATATGCAATCTCATAAACTTAGGAAGAATGAATTCTATTGAAAAATGCAAGAAAGGCATTGCATAGAATAAGACCTCCTATAGAATAAGGTTTCAAATAAATATACTTTTCTGTTCATTCTTTTCTACTGCTAATTTGAAATTAATTTTATCAGGTAAGTTGTGTTGTGGCATTTATTCAATAAAAATTAATTTAGGGCACATGGGTGGCTCAGTGGGTTAAACCTCTGCCTTTGGCTCAGGTCATGATCTCAGGGTTCTGGGATCGAATTCCGCATCAGGCTCTCTGCTTGGCATGGTGCCTGTTTCCCCCTCTCTCTCTGCCTGCTTCTCTGCCTACTTGGATTTCTTTCTGTCAAATAAATAAATAAAATATTTTAAAAATTAATTTAGGCAGTAGCAGGCTGAGATGACATCAGGTAGCAGGAGATTAGCTAAATAGCTTATCAAACCATTGCAAACACCTACAAATCCAACAGGAGATTGAAGAGAAGAGCAATTCTAGAAACAGAAAATCGACCACTTTCTGAAAGGTAGGACTGGGGGAGAAGTGAATCCGAAGCGCTTGGAAGATATACTGCGGGGGGGAAGGCCAGCTCCTGGCAAGTGGCAGAACAGTGGGGCACAAAATCAGGACTTTTAAAAGTCTGCTCCATGGAGGTACATTGCTCCAGAGGCTAAAATGGGGTGAAGCCCATGCAGGGTCAGCATGGCTCCAGGTCTTGTGGGGTCACAGAAGGATTGGTGGTGTCTTAGTGTTGCAGAGCTCATGGGTATTAGAGTGGGGAAGCCAGCTACAGAGACAGAGCCAAGGAGTGAGCTCTCAACTCTGGGTTACCTTGAACAGTAATCCATGGCACAGGTTACTACTCTGAGTGGGGTACCCACAAGATCTGGGGAGACACTCCCTGGAAGAGCTCAGGGATCCGTGAAGCTCGGAGACTTCAAGCGGAGCTGTGTGCCAGAGATAGAGACACTTGGTCACAGGCTGGGTGAGCTCGGAGCACAGCTAGAGAGCAGGGAGATGGGAAGGATTGAGTGCTTTTCTCTGAGGGCGCACTGAGGAGTGGGGCCCCGAGCTCGCGGCTCCTTCAGGCTGGAGATTGGGAGGCTGCCATTTCCATTCCCATCCTCAGGAACTCATTGGAAAACATTCAGGAAACAAAAGCTCCCGAAAGTGAATTGGAGCAGATTACTTAGCTTGGCCTCTGGTAAGGGTGGTATAATTCCACCTCTGGCAAAGACACTTGAGAATTAATACAACAGGCCCCTCCCCCATAAGATCAATAAGAAATCTAGCCAAGAGCAAGTTCACTTACCAAGGAGAACAGTGAAATTCCAGAGGAGGAGAAAGCAAAGCATGGAAATCATGGCTTTCTTCCCATGATTCTTTAGTCTTGCAGTTAATTAATTGTTTTTAATTTTATTTTTTTCTTCTGCTAAATTTTTTTAACTTTTAGACTTTCCTCTTTTAATGTTTTTAAACTAGTTTATCTTAATAATAACTGTCATAAAAATAATAATATGTTTTGAACCTTCATTCTTATAGTCATATTTTATCCTTCACTGTATCTAACTTTATTTTTTGTATACACATAGGGTTTTTTCTTCTAAAAAATGTGGGGTACAACTACTTCTAATAGATCAAAATATACCCTAAGTCTAGCTCTGGGCTTGTTCTAGTCTCCAGCCTGAGCAAATTCTCTCCACTTTCTTTTTCTTTATTCTCCCAACCAACCTACTTTGTCAATTCCTTTTTCAGAAATTAAAAAAAAAAATAATCTTTGTAGGCATATTCCATGCCTTCATTGTGTTTACCCTTATATATATTTTCATTCTTTAAACTTTTGGGAGGTAGTTTCTTCTAAGAGACCAAAATATTCCCAAAATTAGGTGGGTGACCCCGTTCTAGTCACCAGACTAATATATATATATATTTTCCTTTTTTTATATTATTTTGTTATTTGTGTTCTTTTTAAAAATTTTTTTCTTAACTTCTTTTTGCCCCCTTTCTACCCCCAATGATTTGGGGCCTCTTCTGGTTTGGTTAAAGCACATTTTTCTGAGGTCTTTGCCACCCTCTTAGTATTTCTTTTTTTTTTTTTAAGATTTTATTTATTTATTTGACAGACAGATCACAGATAGGCAGAGAGGCAGACAGAGACAGAGAGAGAGGGGGAAGCAAGCTCCTCGCAGACCAGAGAGCCTGATGTGGGGCTCAATCCCAGGATGCAGAAAACCCAATGTGGGGCTCAATCTCAGGATCCTGGGATAATGACCTGAGCCAAAGGCAGAGGCTTTAACCCACAGAACCACCCAGGCATCCCCACCTTCTTAGTATTTCATTTTCTCCTTCATATATTCTTATCTGGACAAAATGACAAGGCAGAAAAACTCACCACAAAAAAAAAAAAAAAAAAAAAAAAAAGAACAAGAGGCAGTACTGAAGGCTAGGGACCTAATCAATACAGACATTGGTATTATGTCAGATCTTGAGTTCAGGATGATGATTCCCAAGGTGCTAGCCAGGCTCGAAAAAGGCATGGAAGATACTAGAGAAACACTGTATGGAGAAATAAAAGCCCTTTCTGGAGAAATAAAAGAACTAAAATCTAAACAAGTTTAAATTTTAAAAAAAGCTATTAATGAGGTGTAATAAAAAATGGAGGCTCTTACTGCTACGATAAATGAGGCAGAAGAAAGAATTAGTGATATAGAAGACCAAATGACAGAGGATAAAGAAGCTGAGCAAGAGAGAGACAAACAACTACTGGACCACGAGGGGAGAATTTGAGAGATAAGTGATACCAAAGACGAAACAACATTAGAATAATTGGGATTCCAGAAGAAGAAGAAAGAAAGGAGCAGAAGATATAATGGAGAGAATTATTGTAGAGAATTTCCCTAATATGGCAAAGGGAACAAGCATCAAAATCCAGGAGGTGCAGAGAGTCCCACTCAAAATCAGTAAGAATAGGTCCACACCCTGTCACCTAATAGTAAAATTTACAAGTCTTAGCAACAAAGAGAAAATCCTGAAAGCAGCCTGGGACAAGAAGTCTGTAACACACAATGGCAAAAATATTAGATTGGCAGTGGACTTATCCACAGAGACCTGGCAGGCCAGAAAGAACTGGCATGATATATTCAGAGCACTAAACGAGAAAAACATGTAGCCAAGAGTATTATATCCAGCTAGGCTATCATTGAAAATAGAAGGAGAGATAAAAAGCTTCCAGAACAAACAAAAACTGAAAGAATTTGCAAACACCAAACCAGCTCTATAGGAAATATTGAAAGGGGTCCTCTAAGCAAAGAGAGACACTAAAAGTAGTAGATCAGAAAGGAACAGAGACAATATACAGTAACATTCACCTTACAGGCAATGCAAGGGCACTAAATTCATATCTCTCAATAGTTACCCTGAATGTAAATGGGCTAAATGCCCCAATCAAAAGACACAGGGTTTCAGAATGGATAAAAAAACAAAACCCATCAATATGCTGCCTACAAGAAACTCATCTTAGACCTGAAGACACCTCCAGATTGAAAGTGAGGGGGTGGAAAACAATTTACCATGCTAATGGACATCAGAAGAAAGCTGTGGTGGCAATCCTTATATCAGATCAATTAGATTGTAGGCCAAAGACTATAATAAGGGATGAGGAAGGATACTATATCATACTCAAAGGGTCTGTCCAACAAGAAGATCTAATAATTTTAAATATCTATGCCCCTAACATGGAAACAGCCAACTATATAAACCAATTAATAACAAAATCAAAGAAACACATTGAAAATAATAGTAGGGGACTTTAACACTCCCCTCACTGAAATGGACAGATCATCCAAGCAAAAGATCAACAAGGAAATAAAGACCTTAAATGACACACTGGAGCAGATGGACATCACAGATATATTCAGAACATTCCATTCCAAAGCAACAGAATACACATTCTTCTGTAGTATGCATGGAACATTTTCCAGAATAGATCACATCCTGGGTCATAAATCAGGTCTCAACTGCTATCAAAAGACTGAGATCATTCCCTGCATATTTTCAGACCACAAAGTTCTGAAGCTAGAACTCAGTCACAAGAGGAAATTTGGAAAGAACACAAATACATGGAGACTCAACAGCATCCTTTTTTTTTTTTTAAAGATTTTATTTATTTATTTGATAGAGAGAGAGAGATCACAATTAGGCAGAGAAGCAGGCAGAGACAGAGGGGTAGCAGGCTCCCTGCTGAGCAGAGAGCCCGATGCGGGGCTCGATCCCAGGACCCTGAAATCCCGACCTGGGCTGAAGGCAGAGGCCCAACGCACTGAGCCACTCAGGTGCCCCTCAACAGCATCCTTCTAAAGAATGAATGGGTCAACCAGGAAATTAAAGAAGAATTGTAAAAATTCATGGAAACAAATGATAATGAAAACACAATGGTTCAAAATCTCTGGGACACAGCAAAGACAGTACTGAGAGGAAAATATATAGTGATACAAGCCTTTCTCATGCAACAACAAAAGGGGGCTCCTGGGTGGCTCAGTGGGTTAACGCCTCTGCCTTCGGCTCAGGTCATGATCCCAGGGTCCTGGGATCGAGCCCCAGATCAGGCTCTCTGCTCAGCAGGGAGCCTGCTACCCCTCTGTCTCTCTGCCTGCCTCTCTGCCTACTTGTGATCTCTATCTGATAAATAAATAAAATCTTATTTTAAAAAAAAAGGAAACAAGAAAGTTCTCAAATACACAACCTAACCCTATACCTAAGGGTACTGGAAAAAGAACAACAAAGAAAGCCTAAACCGAGCAGGAGAAGAGAAATCATAAAGATTAGAGCAGAAATCAATGAAATAGAAACCAAAAAAAAAAAAAAAAATCAACAAAACTAGGAGATGGTTCTTTGAAAGAATTAATAAGATTGATAAGCCCCTGGCCAGACTTATCAAAAAGAAAAGAGAAAGGACCCAAATAAATAAAATCATGAATGAAAAAGGAGAGATCACAACCAACACCAAAGAAGTAAAAACAATGATAAGAACATACTATGAGCAACTCTAAGCCAACAGATTTGAAAATCTGGAAGAAATGGATGCATTCCTAGAGACATATAAACTAGCACAGCTTAACCAGGAAGAAATAGAAAACCTGAACCGACCCATAACCAGTAAGGATATTGAAACAGTCATCAAAAATCTACAAACAAACAAAAGCCAGGGCCAGTTGGCCTCCCAGGGGATTCTACCTAACATTTAAAGAATTAATGCCTATTCTCCTGAAACTGTTCCAAAAAATAGAAATGGAAGGAAAACTTCTAAATTCATTTTATGAAGCCAGTATCACCTTGATCCCAAAACCAGACAAAGATCCCATTAAAAGAGAATTACAGACCAATATCCTTGATGAACACAGAAGCGAAAATTCTCACCAAAATGCTAGCCAATAGGGTCCAACAGTACATTAAAAGGATTATTCACCACGACCATGTGGGATTTATTCCAGGGCTGCAAAATTGGTTCAACATGCACAAATCAATGTGATACAAACATTAAAAAAAGAAAGAACAAGAACCATATGATACTCTCAATAGGTACTGAAAAAGCATTTGACAAAGTAAAGCATCCCTTCCTGATCAACACTCTTCAAAGTGGAGGAATAGAGAGCACATACCTCAATATTATCAAAGCCATTTATGAAAATCCCACCACAAATATCACTCTCAATGGAGAAAAACTGAGAGCTTTTCTGCTAAGGTCAGGAACACAGCAGGGATGTCCATTATCACCACTGCTATTCAACATAGTAGTAGAAGTCCTAGTCTCAGCAATCAGACAACAAAAAGAAATTAAAGGCATCCAAATCGGCAAAGCAGAAGTCAAATTATTACTCTTTGCAGATGATATGATACTATATGTGGAAAACCCAAAAGGCTCCACTCCAAAACTGCTAGAACTTGTACAGGAATTTGGTAGTATCAGGATATAATATCAATGCACAGAAATCAGTTGCATTTATTTACACCAACAAGACAGAAGAAAGAGAAATTCAGGAGTCAATCCCATTTATAATTGCACCCCAAACCATAAGATACTAGGAATAAACCTAACCAAAGAGGCAAAGAATCTATACTCAGAAAACTATGAAGTATTCATGAAAGAAACTGAGGAAGACACAAAGAAATGGAAAATGTTCCATGCTCATGGATTGGAAGAACAAATATTGTCAAAATGTCTATGCTACCTAAAGCAATCTACATATTTAATGCAATGCCTATCAAAATCCCATCCATTTATTTCAAAGAAATGGAACAAATAATCCTAAAATTTATATGGAACCAGAAAAGACCTCAAATAGCCAAAGGAATATTGAAAAAGAAAGCCAAAGTTGGTGGCATCACAATTCCAGACTTCAAGCTCTACTACAAAGCTGTCATCATCAAGACTGTATGGTACTGGCACCAAAAGAGACATAGATCAATGGAACAGAATAGAGAGCCCAGAAATAGACCCTCAGTTCTATGGTCAACTAATCTTCGACAAAGCAGGAAGGAATTTCCAATGGAAAAAAGACAGCCTCTTCAACAAATGGTGTTGGGAAAATTGGATAGCCACCAGCAGAAAAGTGAAATTGGACCATTTTCTTACACCACACACGAAAATAGATTCAAAATGGATGAAGGACCTCAATGTGAGAAAGGAATCCATCAAAATCCTTGAGGAGAACATATGCAGCAATCTCTTAGACTTCAGCCACAGCAACTTCTTCCTAGGAACAACGCCAAAGGCAAGGGAAGCAAGGGCAAAAATGAACTATTGGGACTTCATCAAGATCAAAAGCTTTTACACAGCAAAGGAAACAGTTAACAAAACCAAAAGACAACTGACAGAATGGGAGAAGATATTTGCAAACGACATATCAGATAAAGGGCTAGTATCCAAAATCTATAAACAACTTAGCAAACTCACATCCAAAGAACAAATAATCCAATCAAGAAATGGGCAGAGGACATGAACAGACATTTCTGAAATGAAGACATCCAGATGGCCAACAGACACATGAAAAAATACTCCACATCATTCGGCATCAGGGTAATACAAATCAAAACCACAATGAGATACCACCTCAAACCAGTCAGAATGGTTAAAATGAAAAAGTCAGGAAATGACAGATGCTGGGGAGGATGCAGAGAAAGAGGAACCCTCCTACATTTTTAGTGGGAATGCAAGATGATACAATCACTCTGGAAAACAGCATGGAGGTTCCTCAAAAATTTTTAAATAGAGCTACCCTATGACCCAGCAATTGCACTACTGGGTATTTACCCTAAAGACACAAATGTAGTGATCCAAAGGGGCACGTGTACCTGAATGTTTATAGCAGCAATGTCCACAATAGCCAAACTATGGAAAGAACCTAGATATCCATCAACAGATGAATGGATAAAGAAGATGTGGCATATATATACAATGGAATACTATGCAGCCATCAAAAGAAATGAAATCCTGCTATTTGTGACAATGTGGATGGAACTAGAGTGCATTATGCTTAGCAAAATAAGTCAATCAGAGAAAGACAACTATCATATGATCTCCCTGATATGAGGAAGTGGAGATGCAATGTGGGGGATTTGGGAGGTAGGAAAAGAATAAATGAAACAAGATAGGTTCAGGAGGGAGACAAAGCATAAGAGACTCTTAATCTCACAAAAAAAACTGAGGGTTGCTGAGGAGAGGGGGTCAGGAGAGGGTGGTGGGGTTATAGACATTGGGGAGGGTATGTGCTATGGTGAGTACTGTGAAGTGTGTAAACCTGGTGATTCAGAGACCTGCACCCCTGGGGCTAATAATACAATATAGGTTTATTAAAAAATAAATTGAAAAAATTAATTTAATATCCACCATTTCACAGATTCTGTTATAATGACTAGGGGTATAAGAAAGAAAAAAACAACCTATCACTTGAAAACCCCAGCCTAACAAGGAGGTCAGACAAGAATCAAATTCATTTAGCAAATATTAGATTTTCTCTTACTATATGTTCCAGGCTTGAAGTAGAGCAACACTATAATACATGAGTTTCTTATAATAGGAATGCTAATTTAGAGAGAATATGGGAGGAAATAAGTAGGACTGTAAAGTGACTAAGTAGTTAGCAATAAAAAGAGACTGGATCATCTAAAATTTTTGATGCTATGTTTCATTGAAAAACATCACTTATTCCTACTGAGTGAAATAAAGCAATATTTTTATAATTTTTCAAAATTTTATTTAAATTCTAGTTAGTTAACATATACTGTAATATTGGTTTCAGGACTAGAATTCAGTGCTTCATCACTTACATATAAGACCCAGTGCTCAATCACAGCTGTCCTCCTTATCCTTCACCCACCTCCATCCATCAACCCTCAATTTGTTCTCAATCTAGAGGAGTCTCTTTTAGTTTGCTTCTCTCTGTCTGTCTTTTATTCCCTTCCCTGTGTCATCCGTTTTATTCCTTAAATTCTATATATGAGTGAAATCATATGGCATTTCTTTTTCTCTGACTTATTTTGCTTAGCATAGTACACTCTAGCCCTGTTCCATCCTTGCAAAATGGCAATATTTCACTTTTTTGATAGCTGAGTAATATTCCAGTGCGTGTGTGCGTGTGTGTGTGTGTGTGTGTGTGTGTGTGTGTGTGTGTGTGTGTACCACATTGTCTTTATCCACTCATCAGTCTGTGGACAGTTGGGCTCTTTCCAGAGTATGGCTATTTTTGAAAATAAAGCATACTTTTAAATAGAAGTTCACTACTTATGAGATAATAGATACATTAGAAATTTGAGATTTTTTTCTGTGTGTAAAGGTCTGGATAAAAAGAATGTTGTTGTAAGAAAATGTATTAGTGAAATCTGCAGAATAAAGAAACCATGTAAAAAATAAATACTAACACACAACCAGCAGTAAACCTAGGCCCTCTTACAGGTGAGCTATTTAAAACTTTTAGTAAATAGGGCCTTCATTGACTACTAAACTAGACTAAGGAAACTTCCAAAACATTAAAAGGAAAATAAAATTTAACATATAAGGTTAATTCCAGGAAAGTAAAGATATTGAAGTATTAAAAACATTTACCATAATAACATGGAGACTGAAACATTAAATTGTCAGTATATGATTATTTTTAACTTATAAAAACCATTTCCTATGTTGACATATCATATTAGAATATCAAAGAGAAAAAATAATATAAACATTTTGTTAGGTGACAAAACATTTGAAAAACTCAACATTTACTTTATCAGTGTTAATAATTAGTAGTTCACTTTTTTCTGATTAATAAATACACAGTTGTATAAATATGCCCCAATTTATCTACTCTCCTGTTAAAGACATTGCCTATAATTTGTTTTTGTTCATTATTAATAACAGTGCTATAAGCAATAGAGTACAAGTCATTTTGTAGATTTTTTTGTCTCTCTCTTCAGTAGATACCTATACAAAGAATTGCTAAGTCATAGGTTAACCCATTTTTAACTTCATAAGAAATTATCAGGCTTGCAAAGTACATTTACCATTTGACCATTTTAACTAATACCAGTGATGTATGCAAGTCTATTGCTCCACATCCTTGCCAACAGTTGATATAATCAGTCTTTAAATTTACCCATTATTGTGGGTCTGTAGTGGTATTATTGTGACTTTATTTAGTAGCTCCTTGATGGTAAAATGGACTTCATCACCTTTCCATGTGCTTATTGGTCATGCCTATCTATTCTTTTTTAAAGTGTCTTTAATCTTTTGCCCATTTTTTTTTATTTATTTATTTATTTATTTATTTATTTATTTTAATGGCGTTATATATTCTGGATACAAGTTCTTAGTGAGATATATGCATTGTCAATATTTTCTCTTAACTTATGGTTTGCCTTTTTCATTTTCTGTGATAAACAAAACAATTTAATGTAAAAGTTACCATTAAGTTTAGCTGTTTCTTAGATGCCTTGAAAATAGGTATTTGTTTCTTTTTAGTGACTGAACTTACATCTGAAACTAATGATGTGCTATATGTTGGCTATTTGACTTTAAAATATAAATAAATAAATAAAATATTTACTATCTGATTTTTGCTTTAATAGTTATTGTTACTGCTGCTACTGCTATTTTCAATGTCAGCTTCTCTCAGCTACATCAAAATTTTGTCCTGTTTCCTTTGTTCTCTTTTCAGTTACAAAAGATACTGTTTTTAAAAAGTTCTTGGCTGCTCCACACCAGGACTTAAAATTCACCACTTACTAATGAAAATCAAGCTTGTTCCTTAAATCAATGAGCAGTCTCTCTAACTACAAATAAAGTATCCTCTTGCTTTTTTTTATTTATGTTTGACTTTTTCTAATATTACCATCTGATTAAGATGTATGTTGTATTGAATCTGAATTTAAATCTTAAAGAGGAGATAGATGCCATAACCTAGGAGCAAGTAAATATTATTAAAATCATACAGTTCACATATTTATTTTTTGTAATAGAATTCACTGTAGAAACCCAAAGTCAAGTTTATGTGAAATCTTTGCCCATGCCTCACATATTTTAAAACTAATTTCTGATCCAGGCCAGTAGTTCTTTCATGTATCTTTGTTTTTCCTACAACAGTTTTCTTATTAAAAAAATTAGGGGTGCCTGGGTGGCTCAGTGGGTTAAAGCCTCTGCCTTCGGCTCAGGTCATGATCCCAGGATCCTGGGATCGAGACCCGTGTCAGGCTCTCTGCTCAGCGGGGAGCCTGCTTCCCTTCCTCTCTCTCTGCCTTTCTCTCTGACTACTTGTGATCTCTGTCAAAAATAAATTTAAAAAAATCTTAAAAAAAATTATCCCATGAAGTTATTATAATGACTATGCACAAAACATAGAGTTCAGAACTGTTTTAATAGCATGAGACCTAATGAAGAAAATAAATTTGTCAGGGGGTGTACTTTTTTTAAAAGATTTTATTTATTTGACATAGCAAGAGAGGAATCACAAGTAGGCAGAGAGGCAGGCAGAGAGGGGGGCGGAGCAGACTCCCTGCTGAGCAGAGACCTGATGTGGGGCCTGATGCCAGGACCCTGAGACCATGACCTGAGCTGAAGACAGAAGCTTAACCCTCTGAGCCACCCAGGCACCTCTGTCAGTATTATGCTACATGTTCACATAAGACAAAGTAGCTGTGCACAAATTACATGACTACCTAAATTCAATATTTATATCCCATGTTCTCGTAACTTTTTAACATCTTTTGTACAAGTGTGAATATCAGTCCTCCAAATATCCATGTCATTCTTTTTGGTTTTTATTTTACACATACTACTCTGTATACTGAATGATATCACCCTTACCATATTGTATTTTTATGATGTGTTCACTATTCATGTTTGTATTTTCATTTCTTAGAGTAGTGGCTGCAGAAAGATGATCAGCCTACAGCTGTGTGAGGTAGATATTACCCATTAAAGAAGAAGATAAGATTCAGAAAGATCAATTGCTTGTCCCAAGTCATACAACCATTTCAGAATTTAAACCATCTCTCTATGAAGTCCATGACATTTACACTATATGAGTGTGTCATTAACATAATGCATTAATTGAAGTTATATTTCACCACCAATGGAATCTAAAAATTAGCTATTTAGCTTATTAAAATGTTATAATTAAATATATAGAGAAATCAGTTAAAAATTGTGGAGTGCCATTTCAAGTGGAACATGGTCCTTCCATTGTCCATGATTTCCCCCCAGTCAAGGCTGTAATCTATGGGAAAAAAAAAATAACTTTTCTCTTATTTAAGTTGCAGAATTCTCTACTCCAGGTTAATATATTGTCATTTTTTTCCTTAAAATTATTTTGTATACATTAAGCAAATGCATTTTGACCTTGTTTACGCTTGGTTAAAAATGAAAGGTCAAGAGAGTGAAGGTACTTCACTTTGTAAGTGAAGCATACTCAATATATATTGTTTGTTATGAAAAGAAGGATGGAGGAAGAACAAACAGTGACAATTTCTGAGGCTCTCAAAGTTAACAACAATACCTTTGTAAACATCCTCATTATAAATGAACAGAGTATAAGAATCAAAGATCAACATTGAGTAAACAGGGGAGGACTACACTAAATGTTTTTCCTTTTGCCTCATCAGATGCACTGTCCACATTTCTCCTTCTTTCCTCATCCCTACTCTGTGCCCCAAGAGGCTCTCCATGCCCACCACTCTGTGGGCAGGTTTATGCCATGGGACTATACAATTGGGCTTCCTCAATCCCTGACTTCCATCTGAGTGTGCCCAAAGGGAGTTACTGTAGGAAACAGGGTGTCTGGATAACTATCCTTACTATTTCTGCTGGATCTCCATAGGTTGACTACAGAGATTCTCTTGATTTTCATCTTCCTTCTAGATCATTAGCTGCTTACTCCCCAATCACTAATACCATTACCAACCTACTTTGTAGGGGCCTGTGGAATTTTGTCACATGAATGTAACTGGTCAAAAGTCCCAGTTCTGAGTCCTTCACAATATTTGCTATCAGAAAAACCCCATGCCAAGTACTCTAGGATCTGACTTTTGGAGCAGCTAGTAATGGGACCAGGTGAATAAACTTGTACTCACAGTAGTTAGCTTGCCTGGGGGGAAACTGGAGAGACAGTTAAGGGAGGATAAACATCCTCTCCCTTTACAGTTTGGATAGACTGTTCCAAGGTATGGGTTCTAGTATTAGTAAGCATACAGAATTCCTCCAAGACCAAGACATTTTACTTCCTAAGCAATCATTCTTACTTCTCTGTTCATTGTAAGACAAAGTAAGAAGCAAATTATTACATAACTTTCTGTTTTAGAACTCCACTGCCATTTTCCTTTATCTCTGCTGTTATGAGATTGCACACCCCACTAAAGAAATAGCACTTAATTCTTACATGAGGTTCTACTTAATAAGGAAAGTAAATAAATTATGTAGAAAGATATATCACCCCAATCAAACCTTTCAAATATCATTTCTGCTATTGCTAGTCTTTGTAGCTTTGTAAGAGGTAGAGAGACAGTTTTGTGTGTGTGTGTGTGTGTGTGTGTGTGTGTTTTAACTGTTTTAACAGCCATAGTCAATATCTCTTACCTTTCCTACTTTGTAAGATGACCTTTCCCTTCAGCTCACCTATCTAAATTCCCCTCCCAATCTCTGGTCAGCTACACTTTCATTTTCTGCACTGTGAAGACTATTACATTTTTCTTAAACCATAATTTTTTAACTTAATGTGTTTTCTGTATATCATCTATGAAATTTAATACAATAAGTATTGCTTTATATCATGATATGCAAACACTGTTCATTATAGAGGTAGTAATGTTATTTTTTTTTTCTTTTACCACTTATTTATCTGGGTTTATAATTGCTATACACACACACAAAATACACACATACATACACATATATATATGTATGTAACTTCTCCCATATAAAAATATTTTCCACATAACTCTTTTTTAGGGTCTTTCATTCTCTTACACCATATTAATTATTCCCTAAGTCTGTTGCACAGTGCCATCATAGGATTTTACTCCTAGGATTTCACTCCTTGTGCTGTTACTTCTCTTGGTTTTTGGAAACAAATTTCACTATTCGTTCTTGGCATACACTTTCAGGAAAGTAGAACTAATTGATAAT
Organism: Taxidea taxus jeffersonii; assembly: GCA_003697995.1. Taxonomy (NCBI): domain Eukaryota; kingdom Metazoa; phylum Chordata; class Mammalia; order Carnivora; family Mustelidae; genus Taxidea; species Taxidea taxus. The sequence goes on along the minus strand of ML106643.1, from coordinate 66,848 downwards.
TCCATCAACCTAATACTTTGGGAAACAATCTAGCAATTTATTAAAAATTTAAACATGGGGGCACCTGGGTGGCTCAGTCATTAAGTGTCTGCCTTCGGCTTGGGTCATGATCCTAGGGTCCTGGGATCGAGCCCCACGTAAGGCTCCCTGCTTGGCGGGAAGCCTGCTTCTCTCTCTCCCACCCGCCCTGCTTGTGTTCCTTCTCTCACTGTGTCTCTCTCTGTCAAATAAATAAATAAAATCTTTAAAAAAATAAAATAAAAAATTTAAACATGTACAATATGATCCAGCCATCTACTTCTAGGCATTTTCCCAAAAGAAATGAAAAGTAGGTCCATACAAAAACTCGAGTATCAATGTACATACCAACTCTCCAATAATAGCCCCAAAATGAAAGCAATCCAAAAGTCCATCAAAATAGAATATATTATTAATACATGCTAAAACATGGAGAAAACTCAAAATAGTTATGCCACGTAAAAGAAGTCAGAAAAGCAAAGTATTTACTGTATGCTTCCATTTACATAAATTTCAGAAATTTATGCCAATTCATGTCATTTAAAAATACTCAGAAATAAAATATAAAGTGACCAAAAAAAAAAAATGTGTACCAATAGAAACAAGGGTGGAAACGTATGGGAAGGAAGAACAAAAGAGGGTTTTCCAAGGGGTGAGAGGAAATTTTAGATTCTATTCTTCCTAGTATGAAGTAATCAACATGGAAAATGTAATATGTTCTGAGATACTGGAAGCCACATTTCATTCCCCCTGAAACAGCTTTAGGACATAACTAGTCCAATTATCCATGACTGATACATGAATAAAGAAGATGTGACATAAACACACGTACACACACACACACACACACACACACACACACACATATTCACACAATGGAATATTACTCAGCCATAAAACATAATGAACTATTGTCATTTGCAATGATGTGGTTGGAGCTAGAGAGTATTTTGCTAAATAAGTCAGAAAAAGACAAATACCATATGATTTCACTCCTATGTGTAATTTAAGAAACAAAACAAATGAGCAAAGGGAAAAAAAAAGAGAGATGAACCAAGAAACAGATTCTTAACTATAGAGAACTGATGGTTACAAGGGGAGATGGGTGTGGGGATGAGTAAAATTTAGTTATGAGGATTAGGAGTGCACTTTTGATGAGCACCAGGTGTTGTATGGAAGTGCTGAATCATTATTCTGTACATCTGAAACTAATATTGCATTGTGTGTTAACTGAAATTTAAATAAAAACTTAAAAAAACAGAACTAAAATATCAGCAGATGAAATTTAGCTCAAAAATTGAGCTAAGGTATCTAGCAATGTATAAAACCAATAATAATTCTATATTCTAGGTATTGTATTAGCAACTCAGTATATACTATCTCGTGCAATTATTCCGTAAGATAGCCCTATGAAGTAGGTATTCATTTCTCTAATTTAAAGAGGATGAAAGTAATACAAAAGTAAATCATGTACCTTGTCTGATAATATTGGTAGAGTTTATTTTTTAGCTGATAATTTATGATTCTAGAGTCTGGGACCTCATACTTTAAGTATTATGTAAACTTCAGCATTACAAATGACATTCTTTTGTGTAATTCTAATAAATGTGAATAGCTATCATGAAGCCATATTATAAAATGCATTCATTATGTTTTTTTTCAGGGTTATTTTAAGGGCTTTTAAAAAATTGGATTTTTAGCTGGGTGAATTTTATAAAGATTTACATGCAGTGAGAATCAGTGCCAATCTTCTTTTAAGTATCAATAGATATGTATAGCTGATTGAACAATGAAGGCACCTTTATCCAACTCCTCATTCTTTTGATTTGATGATACTTTTCCAGCAGAGTGCTGCATGAGTTTTCATTTAATTAAGGTGGGTTTTTAAAAAAATATGTTTGTAGGTATCTTGATCATCTTCTATCACAGCTGGAAGACTGGAATCTCTCCGAGACACTTCATTTGTATGTTATGGAATTATAATGTATTTAAACCTATCTGATATATTTCTTTTCAATTTTCTGAGTTAATACATTTCAACTGAATTCTAGCTCAAGTGAGTAAAATGGTTATTGGCTTACAAGATCCATGTAAGGATACAAATAGAATAAGATAAATGACAATGTGAAAAAGAAATAAACTAGTTCACTTGCAATGCCAAATCAATAGCTTGCTGTTTTATTACAGAATATGGTAACAGAACTGTTTTGACTGAATAATTCATCTCAAAAGGAATATTCGACTTGTTTTATAGAACACACATTGAAGAACAGTTAAAAGATAAAAGTTTAAGAGAATCTAGCTGCCAAGAACAGAACTAGAACATTTCTTTCCTTAAAAAAAAAAAAGAAAAACAATTCTTGTACATTTTTAATTAATGAGCTGTGGAAATAAGTCAGGAAACTATTTCTATAATTCAGGAAATTAAAAATATAATTAAGAGTACATATTATGCTGTAGAAAGATAGTGTATCTATTATCAAAAAGTAATTTGATCTTTCAAATCTCTACTCATGTACATACAATCAAATAAATTTGAGTAACTGAGGCATAACTTAACTCAGAAGAGGAACACATTCTGAAATTTCTACAGCCCAAGACACACACACACACACACACGCTATACCCCTTCATGGAGTCATGGGGAAAAAAGATTTGACATTTCAATTCTAAGGAATTTTTTGTGTTTAAAAAATCTGGCTATAAATTAAGAGAAAATATACCCAGAAAATCAGATTTAATAGAGGATATAATGAAAATATATATTCCCTAACAAAGCCTTGTGTCACAAAATGAAATGTGGATCATTTTTATAATTAATATTTTACCTTTAAATGTTTTATTTACCAAATACTGATCCCCTTTTTCTTTGACCTGCTCATTTTATCTCTAATCTGTATTTTTTCACTTATGCACTCTTTCTGACTTTTCTCCTTATAAAATTACCCATTCCTTTGTGCCTTACACTTCTTGACAACATTATTTCTGAATATAGTGGCCTGACACATTTTTATGGAATACAGATATGCTGTTGCCACCCCAGATTTACTGAATCAGGATGTGTGTTTTAATGGAATTCTCCAATGAAATTAGACACACTGAAGTCTGAGAAGTATCATTCAATTCTACACACTTAAGTCTGTATTTCTTTGCCTTTATTTATTGCTTAAATGTTTTTCTTCCTTTTTATGGATAAATCCCTTTAGATGTGCCAAAAATACTGAAGTCCTTTATCACCACTTCTTAATGCATTGCTGGCACATTGGACTTAATAACTACTTACTGAATTTATCAAATGCATTCTACCAAATTATCTTTATTAAACAAGCTTAGCCTTTCAATGCTCTCAACAAAAGAAAGAAATTTAGACTCTTATTTAACTGTCTCTTAGGAATGTAAACTCATCCCTCTGAAATGCATTCACTGACCTTGTGACTAAGATCAGAAACCAAAGTAGACTATAACCAGACCTATTTCTTAGATCAATAATTATTGCAGTCAAAGCACCATGGCTTCAATAACAAGCACAGAGGTAACTTATGGCAGCCTTTTAACATTATGAGGTAATAACATATAATTTCAAATTCATGTCTAATCAATACACACACACATATAGATATATATAGATAGATAGATAGATGTGTATATATATATATATATGTATATATATATATATATATAAACTTTGAAAACATGTATCATTTGAGAACATTGAGCTCTTTTTTTCTCATGTGTAAAACAGGTATACAAAATGTACCGCATATAATAGTGTAAAAACCACATCAAGGATAGCAAGCAAAATAGAAAGTTAGTCTCAGCTATAGTTTCAAAAGACTAAATAGCAAACTCTCATCCTTCAGAGGAACTCAGTCAGAACAGAATATCTCTCACTCCTCATATGTTATGCTCAGGGTATGCAAAATGCAGTTTGGTGGAAAGTGAACTTATGAAGAACAAGAATATAGCAAGTAACATACCTAGCACCTAGATGTTGGTTTCTAAAAACAAGTCTTCTTAAAGAAAAAGATAGTTCTAAGAAGGGGCAGGAAATATAAGCCTATAAGATCTTGTAAGTGCCAGAAAATAAGCATCTGTTCAAACAAAACAAAGCAAAAACAATAAAACAACACACTACATCAATAGTGGTTTATTGAAAGAACTCCAGAACCAACTGAAATTATTGTCAATGGCCAAAGTTGGATCACTTTGAGCAACAAAATAAAGTAAAATTGGATTCTACCCTAAGTATACAATACATATTCCTAAATCCATACTGATATAAATACATGTTTGAATAAATAAATAACCAGGGAGAAGAATTCTTCTTCTATGCAGTAGAATTCCAGAGTTTATATACTCTCCTTTCAAGGAGGTAGAGCATAACTCCCACTCCTTAAGTGTGACCTGTGCATAGAGACTTTTTTTCAAATGGTAGAGTATGAAACAGAGGGATAAAAGGAAATTTACAATGAAGAAACTTGATAAAAAATACTTGAGTCTGATGACTAAGGTCAACATCAACAGTAATATGCTGTAATTATAGTATGTATCTTCTATGTGATATGATGAAATCATATTTTACCTCCTTGGTATCTTCCCCAAAACCCAAAACCTTAATCTAATTATGAAGAAAACTAGAAAAATCACAATAAAGATAGTCTACATATTATCTGAATAGTACTCCTTAGCTGTCAAGTTCATCTAAAACAAAGAAAGTCCAAGGAGCTGCCACAGCCAAGAAGAGCCTAAAGACACATGACAACTAAATGTAGTGGCATACCTGTAATGGTATTCCTAAATGAAAAAGGACATTTGGTAAAAACCAAAACCTGAATATAAACTTTAATTAGTAATGGTGTTTCTATATTATTTATTTGCTGTCATAAATGTACCATATTAATATAGGATATTGATAATAAGGGAAATTAGATGTAGGGTATATGGGAACTCTCCATACTATGTTTACAATTTTTCTACAAATTGTCCTAAAATAACAATTTTTATTTTAAAATGTAAAAAATAAAGCCCAATTTTCTTAGCTATTACATAATTTCAGCATTTGTCCATCCGCTATGCTTCGTTTACTTCACATATATTTAAGAAAATAAGTAAGAACTCGGTTGTTTAATTCATTTTTTGTGGAGTTCAAAAGAAATAATCCATGAGAAAATATTTTATGATCTATAAGATAGAAGACTATGTCTACCAAAGTATCTACAATTCCCATTATTGAAGTGGTAAAGACTAAGTAATTGAGTTACTACTTTAGCAAATGGTTTCATTAATGAAAAAGAAAAAATGACCAAATGTTCAGCAGAATAAAGGGTCTTAGAGATGTAAACATAATACTTATTTTTTAAAATTTTTATTTTATTTATTTATTTGACAGAGATCACAAGTAGGCAGAGAGGCAGGCAGAGAGAGAGGAGGAATCGGGATCCCCGCGGAGCAAAGAGCCCAATGTAGGGCTCGATCCCAGGACCTTGAGATCATGACCTGAGCCGAAGGGAGATGCTTTAACCCACTGAGCCACCCAGGCGCCCCCATAATACTTATTTTTGAGGAGTTTTGGAAGGTAATAAGGAATAATGCATGTGAAGCCAAAAGCTTAAAACTGTATCCAGAGTGTTCACTAGAGATACTTATTCCCTTTTTGCAGGATTCCATCCCTGTGATTAGGTTTCAGTTTCCTACAGAAGAACTGTATTTGCATCTGAATATGTTACATATATTCTCTGGAGGATTAAATATATTGCCCAGCATATGAACTGTTCTTAATAGTTATTTGTAGCATACATGAATATAACTGACCCCCAGAGTCAGGGGGAGCAAGTCTGTCAGAAAACAGATCTGACAAGGACATCAACCAAGATGCTGAGGTTAATGAAAGATAGAGAGGGGCTAAATAGGTGGATAACAAGGCTTGAAATTGTTGATAATGGGATGATATCAACAGTTTTCTAAATGAATTAATTCTAAAAAGTATCATTTAAGAAAATGATACTAGATTTGTTTTGGAAGCAGATTTTCTCATATCATAGTTAGAAAAAAATAATATATTTATAATTGGAATGTATCTGATTCTACATGGAGAAAAAATGTTCTTGAAATATAACCGTACATATAACCTATATGGAGTCATACTGAGCAAGAATTATTCCTACAATTGTCCCCTCCCTTGGGTCATTTAAATGGTTTAAATTCCATTTAGATATTAGTCCTACAGAAGCACCATAATTACTGAAGATAAATGCCTCATCTACTTTCAAATCTTCATTAAAATTAGCTTTGTTATTTTTGTGGTGCCCAATAGCACAGCTATTAGAGTTAAGAGTCTGTCAGCATTTCCATTTACAAACTCTGTTCTTTTAGGGTTCATTATCTTTTCTGTTTTGAATTGCATTAGCCTGAAAATTAGCTGTCAGCATGAATATGTATTATATTACTTAAACTCCATGTACACATCAGTTTGGCAATATAGAAAGCAGAGATCAGTAACCTCTTTCCTCCTCCTTCATAAAATTCTAAAGGTGTGTTGACTGCTTGATAGTTTCATGGTCAGGGACTGATTGAACCTTTTAATCATGAACTTTCTCAGGAAATTGGTCCTAAATCTGCCCTAATCATTTTAATATTTAAAAATTTATGAAGAAGTTAAATTGAATATGGACTGTGCTTGCTTTTCAACATACAGTGCATGTTAAAGCTTCTGGACCAAATCACACTCTCACATAATTAGAGATCTAGGAGAAGTACATTTCTGAAGGGAAAGATGGAGATCTGTGATTTGTGTTATTTCAGCCAAAGAACAAAAGCAAAGTAAATCACAACAAGTGTCAGTTTGTTCATTTCCTTAGAGCCATTTCTTCACTTTCAAGTGGGCAATGACAGGAGGTGATACAGTAATCACAACAGAAGTAGCAGCTCTAGGGTTTGTGAAATGGTGTAAAAAGATTCTGGAATTTGGGCTGCATGATATACCCCTTTTGTCCAGAGTAAAAGCTATAAAGGCAATCCTATGTTTCTCAGTCTCTCAATCTTGCTTTTGCAAATATACTCCTCGCTTAATTTGTCACCACCTGTTTTAACACTGAACATTTTTCAATTATCATTCAATATTTATCAGAAAACAAATCTCATCCCCTATTTTGCCTTTCTTACTTTTTTAATGGAGTTTAGAGAGGGGAGGAGATAAGGTTCAATGGAAGAACTAGCCTATGTGTTATATTTAAATAGAATATGGGGCACACATGATCTGTCAGAGTAATGACACAAGAAAAATATTGCCTCAGATGAAATGTTTGAGTGATAGAGCTATCACCTGATGTATTTGTAATTAACTTGGAAATTAAAGTGAAGGTGGAAAGGGAAGTTCAAACATATTATAATTATTTTTGCTACAAAATATAGCCAAATGCCTCAGCCAGAGCTAAAGAGAAATAGTGGCTAATGTCCACAAAAGGAAGAATATGAACAAGTCCTCTTTAAGAGTCAAATACAAAATAACCCACCAAATGTGAACATTTTTCCACCACATAGAATAGCCTGGTTGAAAAAAAAGAGAAAATACTTTTGATGTATGCATTAGATGGGGATTGTCAAAATTTATAGCTGAAGAATCACCATATGCAAATTCTCACATCTTATTAAAATAGAGGATCATATTCTGTCACTTAAATTATTAACCTTCCCAATAGAACTCTAATTCATGCATAATGGTTCTTTCCTAATGTTGGATATTAATGAGTGCTTATCATTAGAAATATCTGATCCATGATGAACTTTGAGATCTTCATTATTATAATCTTCCCTTCTGCATTTGACACACTTATTAGATAATCCAAACAATTTGTAATAGATCTTCCATCTTTCCTTCATTTTAATAGAACAAATTGCAGTTGCCTAATAGTTCAAGCTAATGCCCGTGATTTTTGAGACATCAATTCAAATGATGATTCCTGTGGATCTCTGTTTCCAACACTGTATTCTCAGGACTCTGCATATAATGAGGGAGATGAGATATCCACTGCCCTTAAACAACAGTAGACACAGAATAATATAAATAATTAGTTATAACATGCTCTTTCAAATAAAATTATATGAGTGTACAGAGGTCAAATGAAGCTTAGTGTATCCCTCATAAAGCTGGTGATATTTTAGCTATCATGTTAATTCTTTCTTGTTAGGGGCAAATGAGAACATCCCAAATATGCAATATGTACCTAATGGATAAGTAATCAGAAATCAACTAAGAGCAAATTAACAGCAAGGAAGTAAATATTATAGAATAAGAGAGGTCATATGTCATAGACATGCTATCAAAAATATTTGCTAAGCTTATAAATGAATATTTAAAAATTATCAAAACTAACATTTATGTCACACTTTGAAACATGCTTTTTAATTAGTGCTACATACATAGTAGCTCTTGTACTGCTATTCCCATTTAATAGATAAAAAAATTCAACACACAGAATTGAAGCAAGTTACCCAACATCACAGCAATTTAAACTACAGAGGAGACACATGATTGTAGGTAGTCAATTTTTTTTAAAGATTTTTATTTATTTATTTGACAGAGATCACAAGTAGGCAGAGAGGCAGGCAGAGAGAGTGAGAGGGAAGCAGGCTCCTCGATGAGCAGAGAGCTGGAAGCGGGACTTGATCCCAGGACCCTGAGATCATGACCTGAGCTGAAGGCAGAGGCTTTAACCCACTGAGCCACCCAGGTGCCCCATAGGTAGTCAATTTTTAACCAGACTCCTCAATACATATTTATGAATTTTTCCTGTATAAGAGTTACTAAGATTAAGTATTTATACAGGCATTTCTCAATCTGTCCTAAATTGGATGATAACTGTTTTTTTTTAAGATTTTATTTATTTCACACACAGAGAGAAAGAGAGCACAAGCAGGCAGAGCATGTAGATATCTTAAAATGTATTCCTTAGACAAAGGTAATTTTTACAAAAATGTATAGATAAGACCTGTGAGGGGCACTTGGGTGGCTCAGTCATTAAGTGTCTGTATTCAGCTCAGGTCTTGATCCCAGAATCCTGGGATCCCAGAATTCTGTTCATACATAGACAGGGTACTAAAATGGAGAGGGAGAGGGAGAATCAGGCTCCCCATGGAGCAGAGAGCCCAATTCAGGGTTCTATCCTAGGATCCTGGAATTATGACCTGAGCCAAAGTCAGATGCTTAACTAATGGAGCCATCCAGGTGCCCCAATAACTATTTTTTAAATAAAAGCTTTGTCAAATATGGAATTATTTCTTAGTTTTTTATATTGCTACCTATGAAACATGATTATGCTATTATGACAATTTTAAGAGTCACAGGTCTTTTTAAAAAATATTTTATTTGACAGAGAGAGAGAGATAGCCAGAGAAAGAACAGAAGCTGGGGGAATGGGAGAGGGAGAAGCAGGCTTCCCAGAGAGCATGGAGCTAGACATGGGACTGATCCCAGGACCCTGGGATCAAGACCTGAGCTGAAGACAGACACTTAATGATTGAGCCATCCAAGTGCCCCTCACAGGTCTTATCTATACATTTTTGTAAAAATTACCTTTGTCTAAGGAATACATTTTAAGATCTTCTCAATGTTTGGAATGTAGAAGAATATATCTCCAGTGCTATCTTCCAGGACATTTTTAATACAAACTATTAATTTGGGTTCAAAAACTGTGTCAAATTATTGTTAAAAGAAATAAAAAATTGAGCGCCTGGGTGGCTCAATGGGTTAAGCCTCTGCCTTCGGCTCAGGTCATGATCTCAGGGTCCTGGGATCGAGTTCTGCATCAGGCTCTCTGCTTGGCAGGGAGCCTGCTTCCTCCTCTCTCTCTCTGCCTGCCTCTCTGCCTCCTTGTGATATCTATCAAATAAATAAACAAAATCTTTTTAAAAATAATCATTTCATTTAGTGATAAAATAAAAATTCTTCTCTTATACTATACCTTCCACTAACTTCTATATTAGAAATTTTTATGTGAATTCGTTAATGGTAATAAATAATAAAAATGAGAAAGCCCCATTAATCTGTTAAAGCAACTATGCCAAGAAGTAAATAGCACCGGAATGATGAATTGATATGTAATAAGACCATAATTCAGCACTTGCATTTTGATATAAAAATTTAGCTCTATTCATGTAGTAGACACTACACTTAGTATCACTAATTATTTTGAGGTTTGTATTATTATGTTTCCACTTATGAAATAAGATACTGAATTACACATCTATGGCCAAGTGTTACTGATTTTCAGGAAAGTAACTAACTGGCTGGGAGAAATTGGAGAAGTAGGTGGATTCTGAGTAGACACATAAAGGCAACAGCTAAATTTACTACAACTAGCTCTGGAAACAACATGAAGGACAAAAAAGATCATTCTGGTCAAAGAGAGAAAGCCAAACTGAAAAGGGTATGAAGGACAGAAAAGCAATCAGAAACCAAACCCCAGTGCAACTAACCACAAATGGGAAATGTTACAAGTGCAGCGGAGCAAGGGTATCACACCCTACTCTGGGCATCTCAGGCTGAGGACCTGTACTAGTTAGATGAGTCCCCCTAACATTTGGCTTTGAAAATCAGTAGGGAATAACCTTAGGAGCTTTAAAAATCAGCAGGGCTTGACTCTGGGACTGATAAGAAATAAAACCCCTGCCCTTAAAGAGCCAGTGCACTAAAGAAGAGCCTGAGACACAGCAAAGAAGCAGCAGTTTGAAAGTGCTTGTGATATATATGAAAGAGATTTACTGACTAATTTTAGGACATTTGCCAGAGGGACAGGGATATGAAAGAGAAATCTCCAGGAACAAAAGTGTTAGATTTTTCCTACATTCTTCCAGCATGATAGCCAGATGCTTCCAGGAGTCAGTTATAACACTCTTTACCTTGCAAGCATGAAGTGCCCACCCCAACATTTCCTTGCAGACCCACCCCACTCAACACTCACTTTTGCAGGCAACCCTCCAGAGTAGATCCTACCCTGCCATACTTGACAGGCAGCCCTGACATTGGTCAGCACCAATCCAAACTGACCTGGCCCTGGGGAGGAGAGGGAGGGAAATCCAAATACCAGCACAACCCCAGGTTCCTACAGTTGGGCCTCTTAGATGGCTATTTGGGGAATAAGCCCTGTCTTTGGGTTCCTCCACAGCTGTGGCAGAGGCTAATTGCAGAGAGCAAGGCTGAATACTAGCCCTTGTCACAGGTACAGAAAGGCTCTCAATAAAACAGAGAGAGAATCTTTCCCAGTGCACCCACAGCAGGCAAAGTGTATCACTATAGTCAGCTGGGCAGAAGGTCAGCCCCACAAAGTGTTTCCTTAGCAATTACAGCTTGTCACAATAGGAGAGTACACATGATACACACAGAGGAGATTCCTTGAGCATGTGGTTATGATGATGGAGGGATTGTGCTGTAGGAAAACATAGGACCTCTTCTACATGAAACCAAATCTTCCATGACCAGTAGAGATAGATGTCCTATCAAATACATAGAAACAAACACAAAGAGTTTTAAAAAAATGAGAGGTAATAGAAATAAATCCAATTAAAGAATAAAGCCATATGACACAAAAATGAAACAGACATAAGCAATATGTCTGATACAGAATTTGAAGTAATGGTCATAAAGATAATCATTAGACTTGAGAAAAGAGTAGATGAACTCAGTAATAATGACAACAAACACATATAAAATATAAAAAGAACTACTCAGACCTGAAGAATACAATAACAAATAAAAAATGCACTAGATGCAATCAACAGATGAGAGGATGCAGAACATATCAGTGATCTGAAAGACAGGCTAATGGAAAGCAACTAAGCTGAATAGCAAGAAGAAAGCAGGATTAAAAAATTGGCACATGTTAAGGAAACATTAATACTATAGAGTTCTCAGAAGCGAAGAGAGAGGGAGAGAGAGAGAGAAGGGATCTGAAAAATCTATTTGAAGGACTTATAACTGAAAACTTCCCTCATCTGGGTAAATAAAAGAAATCCAAATCCAGAAAGCACAGACAGCACCTAACAAAATGAACTCAAGGATATCTGCACTGAGATGTATAATAATTAAAATGGCAACAAGTAATAACCAAAAGAGAGTCTTAAAAGCAAGAGAATTAAGAGTAAGAGAGAGAGAGAGAGAAAGAGAAAAAGAAAAAGAAAAGAGTTGTATTAAGGGAAACCACTTAAGGCTGATTTTTTCAGCAGAAACTGTGCAGTCCATAGAATGTGGCAATGATAAATTCAAAGTGCTGAAAAAGAAAAACAAAAATAAAAACGTCTATAACCAAGAAGACTCTACACAGCAAGATATTATTCAGAATTGAAGGTAGAGAATTTCCCAGATGAATGAAAGTTAAAGAAGTTCATCACCACTAAACCAGCTTTGTAAGAAATGTTGAAAGGAATTCTTTAAGTGGAAAGAGAAGACCATAACTAAAAGAAAACTATGAAAAGAAAAAAAGGCATGGTAAAAACAAACATATAACAAAGTTTGTGGATTAATCACTTATAAAACTAGTATGGATATTAAAATACAAAAGTAGTAAAACCAATTATATCCACAAAAATTAGTCAAAAGACAGAAACAAATTTTTAAAAGATGCAAAATACATTATATACATAAATGTGGAATGGCGAGTAAAAATTTAGTGCATTTAGAGTGTGTTCAAATTTGAGACCATCAATTTAATATAGATTGCTGTACACATAGGATATTACACATGAAGTGTACAATGATAGATGCCTACCTGAAGAAACAAGAAAAATAAGCAACTTATAAGCAAACTAATCTCACACATGAAGAAACTACAAAAAAGACCAAAGCCTAAAGTTAGTAAAAGGAAGTAAATAATAAAGATTAGAGAAGAAATAAAATAGAGAAGAACTCCTCAAACTCAACACTCAAAAAAACAAAGCAAAAAACAAAAAAAACAACAACAGATAATCACATCAAAAAATGGACAGAAGACATGAACAGACATTTCTCCAATGAAGACATACAAATGGCTAACAGACACATGAAAAAATGTTCATCATCATTAGCCATCAGGGAGATTCACATCAAAACCACATTGAGATACCACCTTACACAAGTTAGAATGGCCAAAATCAACAAGACAGTAAACAAAAAGTGTTGGAGAGGATGTGGAGAAAGGGGAACCCTCATACACTATTGGTGGGAATGCAAGTTGGTGCAACCACTTTGGAAAACAGTGTGGAGATTCCTTAAGAAATTAAAAATAGAACTACCCTATGACCCTGCAATTACACTACTGAGTATTTACCCTATTTGCAGATGTAGTGAAAAGGAGGGCCTTCTGTACCCCAATGTTCATAGCAGCAATGGCCATAGTCGCCAAACTGTGGAAAAAGCCAAGATGCCCTTCAACAGATGAATGGATAAAGAAGATATGGCCCATGTATACAATGGAGTATTATGCCTCCATCAGAAAGGATGAATACCCAACTTTTGTATCAACATGGATGGGACTGGAGGAGATTATGCTGAGTGAAATAAGTCAAAGAGTCAATTATCAGATGGTTTCAGTTACTTGTGGAGCATAATGAATAACAGAGAAGACATTAGGAAAAGAAAGAAAAAGTGAGTTGGGGGAAATCACAGGGGAAGACGAACCATGAGAGATGTGGACTCTGAGAAACAAGCGGGGTTTTGGAGGGGAAGGTGGTGGAGGGTTCGGTGAGCCTGGTGGTGGGTATTAAGGGTACGTATTGCATGGAGCACTGGCTGTGGTGCATAAACAATGAATCTTGGAACACTGAAAAAATAAAATTAAATTAAAAAAATAAAATAGAGACAAAAAGTGAAACAAAACAAAACAAAACAAACAAACAAACAAACAAAAAACACTACCAGAAGAGATCAATGAAACAAAGAACTGGTTCTTTGAGAATAAACAAAATTGTTAAAACTTTACCCAGACTCTTAAGAAAACAAAACAGTGGACTCAAATAAATGAAGTCAGAAATGATGAAGGACAAATAACAACTGATACTATAGAAAAAAAATTATAAGAGAATACTATGAAAAATTATATACCAACAAGTTGGGCAGCCTAAAAGAAATGGATGAATTCTTAGGAACACAATCTTCCAAAACTCAATCAGAAAGAAATGGAAAAACTGAACAGTCCAATTACTAGTAACAAAGTTGAATTCTCAAACAAATTTTTAAGTGTTCCAAAAAATAGAAGAGGGAGAAAAACTTCTAAATTTATTTTAAGTAGCCAGCATTACCATGATACCAAAAAATGAAACCAAAGAACAAAAAAGATATTCTAAAAGGTATAGGTCAATATTTCTGATGAACATATATGTAAAAATCCTCAGCAAAATATTAGTAACCCACATTCAACAATACATTAAAAGAATCATTCCCATGATCAAGTGGGACTTATTCCAAGGTTGCAAGGATGGTTAAGGTTTTCATAAATCAATCAGTGTGATACATATTAACAAAAGAAAAGATAAAATTCAGTGTTCATCTCAATAGAGTCAGAAAAGGCACTTCACAAAATATAACAATTGTTCATGGAAAAACTCTCAATAAAGTGGCTTTAGGGGGAATATACCTCAACATAATGAAAGCCATATATAAAAACTCCATAGCTAACATAAAAATGATGAAAAGCTTAACACTTTTCCCCTAATATCAGGAACAAGAAAGGATGCCCTCTATCACCACTTTTATTCAAAAGAGTATTAGACATCCTAGCTGTAGCAATCACACACACATAACAAAGAAACAAAAGGCATCCAAATTTTTAAGGGCAAAGTAAAAATTGTCACTATTGGCAGATAACACAACACTACATAAAAAAAAAAAAATTATAGGCGCGCCTGGGTGGCTCAGTGGGTTAAGGCCGCTGCCTTCAGCTGGGGTCATTATCCCAGGGTCGTGGGATTGAGCCCCATATCGGGCTCTCTGCTCTGCGGACAGCCTGCTTCCTCCTCTCTCTCTGCCTCTCTGCCTACTTGTGATCTCTGTCTGTCAAATAAATAAAATCCTTAAAAAAAAAAAAAAAAAGAAACAACACTACATTATCAAAAAGGAGATAAAAAAAAAAAAAAAAAAAAAATAAAAAAAAATAAAAAAATATATACCAGAAAAAAAAAAAAACCTAAAAAAGCAAAACCTTTAAGAACAATTAAATGAATCCAGTAAAGTTGCAGGATACAAAATTAATACCCTGAATTATCTTGTGTTTCTATACCCTAATAAGTACTAGAGAAATTAAGACAACATCGTATTTACAATTGTACCAAAAAGAATAAAATACCTCAAGATAAATTTAACCAATGAAGTGAAAGACCTATCCTAGGAAAACTATAAGATATCGTTGAAAGAAATTGAAGATCATATGAACAAAAAGATATACCATGCTTACGGACTGGAATAATTAATATTGTTAAAGTGCCCATACTATCCAAGGCAATCTACAGTTTCACTGCAATTCCTATCAAAATATCAATAGCATTTTTCACAGAATAGAACAGATAATCCTAAAATATGTATGGAACTACAAAAGACCTCAAATAGTCAAAGCAATCTTGAGAAAGAAGAACAGAGCTGGTGGTATCACAATCCCAGACTTCAAGATATGCTACAAAGCTATACTAATCAAAACATTATGTTACTGTCCTAAGAATAGACACATAGATCAATGGACAGAATAGGGACCCCAAAGATAAACCACACTTACAATGTCAAGTAATCTGTGACAAAGAAGGTAAAACTATATAATGGGAAAAAGACAGTCTTTTCAATAAATGTTGCTGGGAGAACTAGATAGCTACATGAAAAAGAATGAAACTGAACCACTTTTTTTATACTATATACAAAAATAAATTCAAAATGGATTAAATACTAAATGTGAGACCTGAAACCATAAAACTATGAAAAGAAACTAGTCAGTAATCTCTTGGATATTAACCTTAGAAACATATTTATGAATATGTGTCCTCAGGCAAGAGAAACAAAAGCAAAAATAATCTACTGGGACCACATGAAAATAAAAAGTTTTGCACAGCAAAGGAATCAACAAACCAAAAAAGATACCCATTAAATGAGAGAAGATATTTGCAAGTGATATATCTGATAAGGGTTAATGTCCAAAATATATAAAGAACTTATATAGCTGAACACCAAAAAGAACACAATCCAATTAAAATATTGGCAGATATCCTCAGTAGACATTTTTCCAAAGACATAGGTGGCCAAAAGACACATGAAAGAATGCTGAACATCACCAACCATCAGGGAAATGTAAATCAAAACCATGTATCACCTCACACCAGTCAGGATAGCTAGTACCAAAAAGACAAGAGATAAGTGTTAGTGGAGATGTGGAGACAAGGTAATGCGCATGAACTGTTGGTAGGAATGTAAATTGGTGCCACCACTGTTGGAAACAGTATGGAGGTTACTCAAAAATTTAAAACAGAAATACCATAAATCCAGTAATTCCACTGTTGGGTATTTTCCCAAAACAAATTAAAACACTAATTTGAAAACATTTATGTTCCCATGTTTATTGCATTATTTACAATAACCCAGGTAGGGAATCACACAAACATCTATCAATAGATGAATGGATAAAGAAAATGTGGTATATGTGTGTGTGTATATATACACGCATATATATACACAAAATATACACACACATACAATAGAATATTACTCAACTACAAAAAGAATGAAATTTTGTCATTTTCAACAATATGGATGAACCTAAAGGGTATTTTGTTAAGTGAAATAAGTCAGAGAAAGACATATACTCTAAGACAATGAAACAAACAATTTAGACCCATAAATGCAGAGAACCAGTGGTTCAGAGAAGAGGGGAATGCAGGGAAGGGCAAAATAGGTAATGGGGATTAACAGGTGTAAAGTTACAGTTATAAAATAATTAAGTCATAGAGATAAAAAGTACTGCATAGGGAATATAGTCCATAATATTGAAGTGATGTATGGTGACATATGCTCTGCTTTGAGTAATGTAGAGAATTGTTGTGGTGAGCTTTGAGTAACAAAGAATTGTTGAATCACTCCACTGCACACTGAAATTAATATAACATTGGATACTTCATATAATAAATATTATAAATACTATATTTCAATAATAAATATAAAAAAGCAATTGTCAAATTCAAATCAGGTAGTGATATGACCTTTTTTGATTGAGCTCTTATTTTGTATGTGTTTATTTAATTCTTACAGTAACTTTGTGAGGTATTTTATCAGAACCAGGATTAAGGTGAGGTAATTGAGATGATATATATAATTGATATACATAAAGGGTCTTTTATTATTGTAAATTTTGATGTTTTTCATCATTTATACTTTGTAATAATTTTGATTTTTAAAAATTATGTTAAGATATTTGTTATCTAGATTAATGCATCTAGAGTTACCATCTTTGGCATAAAAGTAAACTCTAGTTCCAACCCTGTATTTTATTACCTACATTTTACAAATTCAGTTGAGGATTAAATGTCTTAGATTTGCCCATGGTCACATGGCCAGCAAATGACAAAACTAGCTTTATCCTTAAGTATTAGGCTGCCATATACTAACCTTTGCATTTCTCAGTTTATCCTCCACTGTCCACCTTATACCATCTCATCAGAGAAATATCAATAACTTGTTTTTGGTAAAAAGAATACTGGAGACATAATATAAAATAATTATCTCCTGATTTTTTTGTCATACCATGGCTCCAGTCCTCTAGATTCAAATGCTTCTGCCTTGAGTAGAGAAAGAATGAGGGTAAAAAATAATTTTAAGTTTGGTTATTTATTTATTCATTTAAATTTTTGTTTAAATACCAGTTAGTTAACATGCAGTGTTATATTAATTTTTGGTGTACAATACAGTGATTCAATACTTCACAAAATAGCAAGGACTCATCACAAGTGCACTCCTTAATCCTCATCACCTATTTAACATTGTGTTTATTAGCAAATATATAGAATACAGGTAATTTTTTTTTTTTTTTTTTAAGTAGTGAAAAGGGAAGAACAGAGCTGAGGCATTTGGGAATGTATATATGCTCACTTTTTCCTTGGAGATTATTCCTAAGGAACTAGGGTATGGCCTGGATATGTAGGCCCTCCATCAGCTTCTGAAAGTCAGTCTTAAAAGGTGGCTGAGGTATCCCCATAAGGAAATGAGCATCATGTGCTTCCTCTTCTCAAACATTTAGAGGTGATAGCTGATGCAGCCATCTCAGACTATAAAGTGACTTTGGGAATGAAGGCTATGTATTGAACTTTATATGAAACAAAAATTCATGTTATTTAATCCAATATAAATTTGAATCATATCTACCCTAAATGAACATAAAATTATTAAAGCCAGAGAAACATATTACTGGGAATGTATTACTTAAATTTACAACAAAAATGAAAATAAAAAGTGTTCCATGAAAATTGAAGAGTTACTCAATGAAATAATTCAAGGAGTTTTTAGCAAAAATATTTCCTTTTAGACCCAGGCAGAATCTTCCATGTATGTGTGTAAAGTGACTTCCCATTCTTCTAAATTGCCCTATAATTTATCAAAGATCCAGTCCATATTGTAGCTCCAACCACACTGCTCACTAGGTATCTGTTACTTTGTCTGCCTCTACCACTATACTGCCAGAACTGTGAAATAGACATGAATCATCCTTCTGAAACTCCAGTGCACAATACTAGCTACCCAGAAGCTATCAATAAAGATTAACTCATAAAATTATTTACCTCTTTTTCCAATGTCCGTACCATTCAGATTTACCCAAAGTAAAATAGAGAAGAGGCATAATTTTCCTAATACATTTTCTTCAAATTATCAAGATAACTGAAACAAAACTGCTACGTATGGAATGAAACAAAATAATTCATTTTGTTTAATGACTTTACCATCTCAATGCCAATGTTATTCTTCCAGTTAGCTAGTAATTCCACATTTTTGCCTTTTATAATGCCTGAGCCCAGAAATTCTTTTTAGATTATATCCCTCTTCCCACATACATATTTCTACTTAGAAATAAGTCATGATAATGTATTGAAATCACTACAATTCCTGGACAATGGGTATAGAAGGGGTGGGATGGAGAGACTAACATAGCATTAACATCCTTTAACTGAAATCAATTTAGTGTATTTTAATGCTCAGAATTTTCATTCTTATTCAAATGAAAATTCCTCAAATGTGCTGTCTCCAAGTGCAGAACAAATCATTATAGAGAAAAATGTATGATATCTATTCACATCTAGCATGTATTTTGAATTTCAAGACATGTGTCAGTATGAATGTATTTTCTTTCCCTTTATAAATTATTTTAAAATGTTAAATCAAGTTTGAACTATAAGCATCATACAAATGTCTTTGTTCTGCCTAATAAATTATACTAGCTAAACTTTTTTCTTAAATTATTTTTAATAAGTAAGAAATCTAAATGGAAATGAATCATATGCTTGTACTATTGCTGTCAAAATGAGTTTGCATAAAAAGAATATGTATTAATATTCCATGGAGAGACCTTTAAGAAATAAAGAATGTGGTTATGGTATTTATGAAAAGACTACTTTTCTGAATTAAATTGTAGGAGCAGTTTTATGTTCTTTTATTCTGTTATATTAGATACAATCAGATTAAAAATGCTAAAATGAAAATGCTCATATTAAAATATTACATATCATATTTTAAAGAATACAGATTTTTCACAGCCTTATTTTCAACCCTTCCTCGTTCTCTTTGAATGGATCAAATGCATTTTAATTCTTCTTTGTGGTCTTCCTGGCAGTTTTTCTAGCCTTTGGGTTCAAACCCCACTCCTAACATTAGCACACTGTGTGGTACCATAAAGAAAGGATAACAAGATATCAAAACATGGGTCATTTTCCTTAATACACTCTGGGAGCAATTTTCCCAAACTTTGCAAATTTTAATTTTCTATAATGTAAAATTGCTTCCATTGATATTATCCTATAAAAACTCATATTGATTAATGAATTAGAAAAGTACATATTTAAGAATTATTATTTTTTAAGGAAAGAGGCAATTCTGAGTGGGAAATTTGGGCAAGCTCACTTAGGCTTTCACTGGAAAATTCAGTGGTAAACTGAACATTATTTTGGCTCAGGGTCAAAAACATAGCTTCCAAGTGATATCAAGAAAGATGATAGAGCATGATGCTTTAGAAATTGGTCCCTCCTCCAAAAAAGCTATTGGGCTGGAAAGAACTATTGGAAATATTTGGAACTTGGCATTTTACGAAAACACTTGTATCGTCCAGGAGAACACTTGATGAAGAGGCTGGTAATAGCCAGTGAATTCTGGTGTTTTGGATGGCAGCTATTATTCCCCAGATTCAGAGAAGGCAGTCATAGGAAATAGCTGCCTTTCTCTTGCAACTTACTGTTGCCAGGGTGGGAAGTTAAGAGAGTGTCCTCCAAAAAAATGAGGCGCATGTTTTGGTCTTCCCAGTTGATCACTGAGAGACTGGCATGGGACTAATAATTTTTTCAATGTCATTAGACTAAAGCAGTTTCCAGGTGACATCTATGAAAGGAATTTCGGGAGACAGAACATTTTCTTTCTTTTTTCTTTTTCTTTCTTTTTTTTTTTTTTTTAAGATTTTATTTATTTATTTGTCAGAGAGAGAGGGAGAGAGAGCAAACAAGCACAGGCAGACAGAGAGGCAAGCAGAGAGAGAAGCAGACTCCCTGCCGAGCAAGGAGCCCGATGTGGGACTCAATCCCAGGATGCTGGGATTATGACCTGAGCCGAAGGCAGCTGCTTAACCAACTGAGCCACCCAGGTGTCCCTCTTTTTTCTTTGTTAAAAGATTTTATTTATTTATTTTAGAAAGAGACCAAGTGGGGAGGTGTCAAAGGGGGAAGGAGAGGTAAAGGAAGAAAATCAAGCAGACTCCCTGCTGAGTGTGGTGCCTGACATGGGGCTCAATCTCACCCTAAGATCATGACCTGAACCAAAATCAAGAGTCTGATGCTTGACCTACTGAACCACCCAGGCACCCTAGAACAATTTTTTTTTTATTATTATTATTGGATTCTGTTACTCAAGGAAAGCTCTGTCAGGTCTCTGGTTATCATGGTGACAGAGGAACAGAGACTTCGGTGACCACACATGACAAGGAATATAGTTTTGACGAAATAAACACACAGAAAAACAAAAAATCACCACCACCACCACCAACAACAACAAAAACATTTGGAAAAGTCACTAAACAAATGAATAACTGCAGCCCTTAACATGAAAAAAACAATAATCCCTGGGAGCCTGTGAGAATTCTGCTCTCCAGAGTTGCACATTACCATATTTAAAATGTCCCTTTATAAACTACTATTACAGTGAATATAAAGAAACAGGAGAGTGTGACCATTTCATTAGAAGAAAAA
>ML106643.1:0-45382 GCA_003697995.1 Taxidea taxus jeffersonii | reverse complement strand
AGCTTACTAGAGAAAGATCTTAAATTAACTCACCTAAAAATTCTTGATTAGGTAAAGAATACCAAACGTCCTTTTTGGATGATAAGATAGTTTTGAAACTAGAAAGAAGTGGTGGTTACAAAACGTTATGACTGAATGCTACTGAATTATATCTTTTAAAAAGGTTAATTATGCACCACTGGGTGTGGTGCATAAACAATGAATCTTGGAACACTGAAAAAAATAAAATAAATTAATCAATAAAAATGCAAATAAAAGTTTGATTACATAATATGTGAATTTCACCTCAAAACAAAACAAACAAAATCTATTATTATTCACTATATAGATTATAGAATTCACTATAGTAGAATATTTAAATTCAATAACAAATTAAAACAATCCCACTGGAAAGTCTAAATTGTGAGTAATATAGATTAAAAAGTGATCTCATACATACCAATAAAATGGATAAAAATATACAGACGGTTTATAAATTTAGATAATACAAGTGGTCATACCATATACAAAAACACGCAAATTCTCCCACTTAGGTAAATGCAAGTCAAGTGTCAAGAAATGCTGAATGGAAGTACTGTAAAAGAGATGGCCTTATACACTGCTTATAGAAATTATTTTGGGAAAATATTTAGAAATAATTTGAAAATTATATCAGGAATCTTTAAAATGTTTATATTCCTTTTTGTTAGTAATAATTTCTAGCCAAAAGAAATTCTAACCAAAAGAAATAATCAGAAATTTCAACATCTTGCATGGATACTTAACATTGTTATTTTTTTTTAAGATTTTTATTTGACAGAGAGAGAAAGATCACAAGTAGGCACAGAAGGTGGGGGGGAGTGGTCTCCCTGCTAAGCAGAGAGCCCGATGTGGGGCACAATCCCAGGACCCTGGGGGTCATAACCTGAGTTGAAGGCAGAGGTTTAAACCACTGAGCCACCCAGGTGCCCCTTAACACTGTTATTTATGAGAAACTTATAAATGAATTATTAGAACATTTAAATAAATTGTGGGTAATGTTATGATGCAATGCAAAGTTATTTTGGGGGGCACCTGGGTGGCTCAATCATTAAACAATTGCCTTTGGCTCAGATCATGATCCCAGGGTCTTGGAATTGAGTTCCACATCAGGCTCTCTGCTTGGTGGAAAGCCTGCTCTCCCTCCACTCCCCCTGCTTATGTTCCCTCTCTTGCTGTCTCTCTCTCTGTCAAATTAATAAATAAGATCTTAAAAAACAAAACTATGTTTTAAAAGGTTATTTATGAAAGTAGAAATTAATATCATTCAAAGTAAAACACATGCTTATCAAAATTTGATTTTAAGTGTATATCAGTATATATGCACTATTTCAGATTTTATCTATAAACTTGTGTTTGAGTACATAGCAAAATATGGAAAATGCAAAAAAATAGTAAGTGTTTCTAATTAGTATAATGACAGAATTACTTTTATGTTCCTCTTATTTATGTATCTCAAAAATATTTTATAATGACTCTTCATTACTTCTCTGATCAGAAAATAATAAACTATTTTCAAAACAAACCTAAAAGGTTTCTGGCATTCATTAATGGCAAAGTAGCTTATATCAGACTAACCCTCTTGCTGATAAACATTAACATCTCTGGACAAAATATGAAAAATAATTAACTGAATGCATTGTAGAATGAACAAAAGCAGGCAGATTTTTGGATAGTCAATCCTTGAAAACAGGAAAATACAGAGGGTGAAATACACAATTATATAATTTTCTCCTGAGAACACATTCTCTTCCATGTGGCCAGTAGAAGGAACTCAAATGGAAAGATGAAGACTTACTTCTTAAGGGGTTAAGAGATATAAATTGGGAGCACCTGGGTGGCTCAGGGTCCTGGGATCGAGCCCCACATCAGGCTCTCTGCTCAGCAGGGACCCTGTCTCCCCCTTTCTCTCTGCCTGCTGCTCTGCCTACTTGTGATCTCTCACTCTCTGTCAAATAAATAAATAAAATGTTTTTAAAAAAGAGATATAATTTGTTCCTCTAACAAGAGTTGGAAATTGATAGAGAAAATTTCAGAATGATAGAAATAATAGATTAAGAGTGCTAAAATGTCCGCAAAAACTCCCCTAAAATCTGTCACAGAACACAAAACTGCTTATTTTAGGCAAAAGTCCCAGAAATCAGTGAGGATACTACAAATAGGAGGCTAAAAATCCAAACACAGCTATCAGCACATGCATATATTAAAGAGAGTTTGGAGTTTGAGTCCCACCAAAATAGAGAGGCTTATTACACCTTAGACATGAGTTGTAATTCCAGAAGATCACATGTAAGAAGAAAAAGTCATATCAATGAACTAAGGAGTTCACAGTATAAATAAAGGCATAACTGAAATTTGAACAAAGTAACCAACCCACAGATCTAGAAAGCTAGCAAATACTGAGAATTGGTGATTACAGTGACAATCACAATCAAACATAATTTAAGTAGCTTGTGATAATTCAAAAATGCATATTCTAACTGCTAGGTCAGCAAACAAAAATCAATGACAACCAAAAAATTGTGAACAATAAGTCTATATGACAGAAAGAATGACATTAAAATAAAAAGATTGGAATGACACAAATGAAGACAGAAAAAGGAAAAAGAAACAGGAGACAAAATGATTTTTTTTAATTTTATTTATTTTTTTGACAGAGAGAGAGAGATCACAAGTAGGCAGAGAGGCCGGCAGGCAGAGAGGAGGAAGCAGGCTCCCTGCTGAGCAGAGAGCCCGATGCGGGGCTTAATCCCAGGACACTGAGATCATGACCTGAGCCAAAGGCAGAGGCTTTAACCCACTGAGCCACCCAGGTGCCCTGACAAAATGATTCTTAAACCATACATAACAAATTTATGCTATAAGTGTAAATGGGTTAAATGCTTAAAACTTAAAGGCAGGTATTTTCAAACTAGTGGAAGTGGAAGACAGGTAATTGATAGAAAATCAAAGGATAGGAAAAGATTCAATCACTAAATGTAAGAAGCTGGTTGGGCTATAACAATGTCAAATAAAATAGGCTTCTAGGAAACAAGTATCATCAGTAATGGAGGGACATTTCCTAATAATGAAAGAACATTTTTGTAAAGGAAATTCAAAAAACTTAAATGTACACAACTATTATTGAGATTTAAAACATATGGAACAGGGGCACCTGGGTGGCTCTGTGGGTTAAAGCCTCTGCCTTCGGCTCAGGTCATGATCCCAGGGTCCTGGGATCGAGTCCCGCATCGGGCTCTCTGCTCGGCGGAGAGTCTGTTTCCCATCCCACCTCTGCCTGCCTCTCTGCCTACTTGTGATTTCTGTCTGCCAAATAAATAAATAGAATCTTAAAAAAAAAAATAAGTGCTAATATGATTAAAGGTGTTGGGTACAAACAAATTCTTAAGCAAAGTAAAGAAATTATGAGCTCTATCAGTAGAGAGTTTCAGCAGTCAGTTTATCATCTACTATTAATGGATTTCAATATTCCCCAAATTAGTATTTTCACTGCCCATGCACTTCATTATGGTGTTGCTTGCATAGTTGAGGGGATTTTTCAAAATTTGAACCCCCAGATATCTAGTCTCTCATTTCTATGAAGTAGATATTTTATGAAGGTGCAACATATTAAAACACTAATAAAAATATTCTCTAGCTTCAAAACATCCAAATTTAGAAGAGTAGAAGAAGGCATAATAATCATTATTTTAAGTATTTTCTGGAGATAGCTAGGGTTTCCTGAAGCCTTATTCATACCACTGCCAGAGATGAAGGCAAGGTTAATTTTCTAATCCTCCAGGCCCCTTAAATTCACTTCACCAAAGCAATTCTGCTTTTGTCTGATTTATACTTGGGCTTTGCAAGAGATTTTGTTTGAATAATGCAGTCTGTTTTTAAAAACAAATGCTATCTGTCCCTATACATAAAACAGATCAGTGGTTGCCAGGGGCAGTGGTGGGAAGAGAGAACTGATTACAAAGGAATCCAAGGGAACTTTTTTTTGGCTTACCAAAAGTTCTGTATCTTGATGTGGTTGGTGGTACTTGCATAACTGTGTGCATTTTTCAAAATTCTTGAAACTTTATACTTAAAATTTAAGAAAATTATGTGCATCTAACCTTAGAAAATCAAAGCTTGATTAAAGCAGATGCTCTCCATTCTGGTAAGAGTCTTCCTGAGAAGTTACATGTGAAATGGTATATGTTTAGTTTTTTCCACCTCCTCAGCCTGGATAATTAGCATGCTATGTATACAGAGTTGAGTTGGGACACAGGAGGACATGGCTAAATATCTTTCATTTTTAAAAGTAAATAAACACACAGTAAGTAAATAAGGAAGGAAGGAAATACTTTCTCTTAATATCATGTTCTGAATGTTCCCTATCTCTTATACTTAGCAGAAAAATGCATTGAGAAAAAAATTCTAGGAAATTACTGTCTCCAACTTCTTCCCACTCACTGCATAATTCATCAAACAGGGCTTTTTTAAAACATGTTATTTTAATTCCATTATAATCAGATAAAATTCTTTTTAAATTATTTTAATCATCTTAAGTCTGTTAAGATGCGTATTATTTTCTAGATTATGGGTTATCTTTTGTAGTGTTTCATATGCACTTGAAAAAATATGTATTTTATTATATAGTTGGGTGGCCTCTAGCAATCAATTATATAAATTTGGTTAATAGTGTTTTGGATATCTTCACGGATTTTCTGATAACTTGATTTATTACTGAGAAAATTGTTCAAGTCTTCAACTATACTTGTGGATTTCTCTATTTCACCTTCAGTAAATTGTCAGTTTGGTATTATACACTTTAAAGCTCTGTTTGCTGCACACACATTTAGAATTATTATACCATCTTTGTTTTTTTTAAACTAATGCTATATTTCCTGATATTACCTGATAGCTTTTTAAAATAGTTTTCTTTTTATTTTTAACCTTCTATTTTAAGTGGATTTCTTATAGACATTCTGTAGTTGGGTGTGGTGTTTTCTTTTGTTGTTGTTGTTGTTTTTTATCACAACTGACCATCTCTCTTAATTTCCTTTTTAGACCATTTGGTTTAATTTAATTTTTGATATGGTTAGATTTAGTACTACCATTATACTTTCTTTCCTTGTCTATTCTGTTTTGTTTTTCCTTTGGTTCTGCATTTGTGCCTTATTTTCAATTACATATATATTTATATAGAGAGAGTATTGCATTTTGTATATCCATTGGATTTTTAGCTTTGTCTTCTCATTATTTCTTACAGAACTTCCCTAGAGATTACTATCCGCCAATCTAACATTTCATAGTCAACTTAGAGTAAATATTGTAATACTCTAAGTAAACTTATTGAAGCCTTGTAATCACATTGGTAGATTCCCTTATCCTTTCTCACAAAAATGTATGATGTTGCTGTCTTATAATGTGCCTTCAAAACTTCATTACAATTTAAATTTCAAGAATCATAAACATTTAAAAATATTTTATAGTTACTGAAAAATTTACTATTTCTGTTGCTCTTCAATCATCCATATTTCCTTGTGATATTTTGATTCTTCATCATAAATGACTTTATTTTTTCATGTAGAAAGGTGGTACTAGGAGATAGTTTTCTTAGTTTCTTTTATTTGAGCCTTTATTAAGCCTTCATTCCTGGCCTTCATTTTTTATAAGAAATAGCTGGTCACTGAATTTTTTGTTAGCTTCTATGTAATATAATAATTTTTCTAGCAAATTTCAAGAGTTTTATTATTTGGTTTTTAACAATTAAGATGTACTTAGCTGTAATTGTCTAAATTTACATTATTGGGGCTTTCCTGAATTTCTTAAATTTTTGGTTATGATGTTTGTTAAACTTGGAAAATTTCAGTTATAATTCAAACAGTTTTCTTCACTCCTCTTTCTCTTTTCATCTTGAGACTCAAATAATAATGTGTGAAAAATCACTGAAGCTTCATTCATATTTTTTAAATGTTTTTCAAATAAGAAAATTTCCATCAATTTATCCTCAGGTTCACTGATTTATTCGTCTGTCATATCCATTCTAATATTGAAACCAACAGAAATTAAAATAACTTTTGCATTGAATTTTTTACTGTTAACAATTCATATTAGATATTTTAACACTTTTTATTTCATTACTGAAAAACTGTATTGTTCCATTTATTTCAAGTATTTAACTTTTACCTAATGAATAGTAGTTATAATAAATGCTTTAAGGTATTTGTGTGATAATTCCTACATCTGAATCATCTCAGGGTTAACAGCTGCTGTTATTTTACCTGAAAACTGATCACATTTTCCCAGGTATTTTTGTGGGATATATACTTGGATTGTATTCTAGATATTTTAAATGACATATTTTTTCAGATTCTCAATTGTATTATACTCTCATGAACTATGATGATGATTTTGGTTTATTTATTTTAGCAGTAAAACAGCATGATTAGGTTCATTTTGCAAGTTTTCTCTCACCTTCTATGCGAACTGGTTTTAATCTCAGTTCAGTCTTTGAAGGCTTGATACACTGCTTTGGTTACGTTCAATTCATGCACTGTTTAAGTGTTAGTCTGAGACTCAGACAGAGACATAAATCTTAGTTCATTTCTTAAAGTCTTTCCTAGGATATTTTGAGTCACACAGGTGTATTTCAGATGTAAGTCCAAGAAGAGACATGTTTAGATTTATATACACAATTAAAAGATCTCCTTTTCAGGACGCCTGGGTGGCTCAGTTGGTTAAGCAGCTGCCTTCGGCTCAGGTCATGATCCCAGCGTCCTAGGATCGAGTCCCACATCAGGCTCCTTGCTCGGCAGGGAGCCTGCTTCTCCCTCTGCCTGCCAATTTGTCTGCCTGTGCTCGCTCCGGCTTTCTCTCTCTGACAAATAAAAAAAATCTTAAAAAAAAAAAAAATCTCCTTTTCAGCATTCTGCCTTGGAATTCCACCATACTCGCTTCTCTGCAGAGGCCATTTTTTTTTCTTATCTTTCTGTTTGTATTAGAGTTTGTCCTCACACAATGCTGCTTCACCAAAAAGCAACTTGACTGGGGGATGGCCTTGGGGCAAAGCAAAAAGCAAAAAAAAAAAAAGGAAGAGTGTGGGCAACAAAAAGAAATTGAATTTTGTGAAAATTGCTTCTCCAAGTTTTGAAAACCCTTCACATTTTGCATGTTTTTGATTAATTTTAAGAGTCCTCAGACAATCACTCCTTTTTAAAAATTATGGTAAAATATATATACCATAAAATTTAGCATCTTAACAATTTAAGAACACATTTTTAACTAATAAATATATTTAATATATTGTGCACTAACCATCATCTATCTCCAAACTTTTTCATCTTGCAAAACTAAAGTTCTATACCCATAAAATAATATTCTATTCTCCCCAAAACCCATCACATGGCAACCACCATTCCTCTTTGTCTTTATGATTTTGACTAAGTACCTCAGAAAACTGGAATTACACAGTACTTGTATTTTTGTGACTAGATTATTTCACTTGACATAATATTCTCAATGTTCCACATTATAACCTATTGTAACAAAAAAGTGGTGAAAGTAGGTATCCCTGCCTTATTCCCAATATTAAAGAAAAAGCTTTCAGTCTTTCACCATTTACTATGATGTTTATGGTGGATGTTCCTTATATGGTTTTCATTATGTTGAAGTAGTTTCCTTCTACTCCTAGTTTATTGAAATGGTTTATCATGAAAGGTTGCCGAATTTTGTCAAATGCTTTTTCTCCATCAATTGAGATAATGGTGTTCCCCCTCATTTGGTTATGTAGTGTATTACACTGATCAATATTTGTATATTGAAGCACCACTTGTGCTTCCCAGGAATAAACCCAACTTGGTTTTGGTGTCTAATTCTTTTAATATGCTACTGAATTTTGTTTGTTGGTATTTTATTGAGTAATTTCAAAGCAATGTCCATAAGGGATATTGGTCTGTTGTATTCTTATAGTGTCTTGGTCTGGCTTTGTTATCAGAATACTGCTGGCCTCATGGAATGAATTTAGAAGTGTTTCCACCTCTTAAATATTTTGGAAAAGTTTGAGAAGGACTGGTGTTACTTCTTTTAAATGTTTGGTAGAATTTACCAATGAATCCATCAGGTCCAGGTTGTTTTTTGTTGGGAGATTTTTTTTTAAAGATTTTATTTATTTGACAGAGAGAGATCACAAGTGGGCAGAGAGGCAGGCAGAGAGAGAGGAGGAAGCAGGCTCCCCAATGAGCAGAGAGCCCAATGTGGGCCTCCATCCCAGGGTCCTGGAATCATGACCTGAGCGGGAGTCAGAGGTTTTAACCCACTGAGCTACCCAGGTGCCCCTGTTGGGAGATTTTTGATTACTGATTCAAACTCCTTACTAGTTATAGATCAAATAGTCATAGTTCTTTATGCTTTAGTCTTGGCAGTTTTGTGCTGTCACAAGCTTCTTCATTTTCTGTAAGTCATCCAACATATTGGTGTATAATTATTCACATACTCTGTTGTAATCCTTTTTATTTCTACATAATCAATCTCCACTTCCATTTCTTATTTTATACTTTGAATCTTAGTCCATGTAGCTAAAAATTTGTTACCATGTAATCTTTTCAAAGAATCAAATTTTAGTTTTATTATTTTTTAGGATTCTTTTTGTCAGAGAGAGAGAGAGAGCACAAGCACAAGCTGGGGAGTGGCAGACAGAGGAAGGTGGAGGCTCCCTGTTGAGCAAGGAACTTGTTGCAGGACTTGTTTTCAGGACCTTAGAATCATGACCTGAGCCAAAGACAGATGCTTAACTAACTGTGCCACCCAGGCATCCCTGATTTTTGTTTGTTTGTTCTTTATTCTCTATCTCTGCTCTAATGTTCATTACTCCTTTCTTCTATTATCTTTGGATTTAGTGTCTACTTCTTTTCTTAATTCCTTAATTTGCACAGTTAGGTGCTGTTTTAAGATCTTTCTTCTAGTTTAATATAAGCATTTATAGCTATAATTTCCTCTTAGCATTCTTTCACTATGCTTCAAAAAGTTTTGTTGTGTTGTTTTCATTTTCTTTCACCTCCTTGTATTTTCTAATTCCTCTTGAGATTTTTCTTTTTTACTCACTGATTATTTAAAGAGTATGTGTGGTTTTTTCAAACTTTTGCATTTTCTAGTTTTCTATTATTGATTACTTACTATCCCATTATAATTGAGAAGATATTTTGTATGATATATTTTTAAATCTCCAGACTTAATTTGTAGCCCAACACATGGTCTATCCTAGAAAATGTCTCATGTGCACTTGAGAATAATGTGTACTTTTGTTACTATGTAGAGTGTTCTGTACATGTTTACTAGCTCTAATTGATTTATTGTATTATTTAATTCTGCTATTTCCCTACTTACCTCCTGTCTGGTTCTATAGATTATTGAGAGTGGGTTATTGAAGTCTTAATCTATTTTTTTGTAGCATTGTCTACTTCTCCCTTAAGTTCTGTCAATATTTGCTAGATATATTTTGATGGCCTGATATTAGGTATATAAATGTTCATAATTGCTAAATCTTCTGGCTGTGTTAAATTTTTTATTATTATTTATTATCCTTGGCTCTTTTATTATTTAAGATCTATTTTGTCTGAAATTAGTATAGCCCCTCTGGATCTCTTTTGGTTACTATTAGCATAGAAAAACATTTCTATCATTTTGCTTTCAGTCTACTTGTGCTGGATCTAAAGTAAGTCTCCTGTATACAGCAGACAATTAGATCATTTTTATCCATTTTGCCAATCTCTGTCTTTTGATTGGGGAGTTTAATCCATTTGCATTTAAAGTAATCACCAATAAGTATTAGCTTACTGATGCCATTTTGCTATGCATTTTCTGTATGCCTCATATATTTTTTTTACCTTATTTCCCATAATACAGTCTTTTGGCTTTGATTTTTTAAAGCAAATACCTTTTTTGTTTCCTTTTGTGTATATTCTACAGCTATTTTAGGAGCTTTCCATGAAGATTACATTTAACATTGTAAAGTTAAAATACACTAATTTGAATTATCACCATCTTATCTTCAATAACATACCAAAAAACTACTCATTTAAAGCTGTGTCCACACCTCTTTTGGTTTGTTGAATCGCAAAATCATGTCTTCAGACATTGTGTGCCCTAAAACAAAATAATATTTTTAAAAACATTATTTTAAATTATGCAGAAAATAAAATATCATTATAAAACAAACCTATAACACTATTGTATTCCATATAGAGATAGATATTTATCTATCTAGACTAATTATCTATCTGAATTAGTCCCTGAAATCATGTACAGATAGTTAAAAAAAAAAAGTGGGGCACCTGGTTGGCTCAGTGGGTTAAAGCCTCTGCCTTTAGCTCGGGTCATGATCTTAGCGTCCTGGGATCGAGCCCCACATTGAGGTCTCTGCTCATCGGGGAGCCTGATTCCTCCTCTCTTTCTCTCTCCCTGCCTCTCTGCCTACTTATGATCTCTATCTGTCAAATAAATAAAATATTTTTTTAAAAAGTATTGTTATAAGATTATTAGCTTTAAGTATTTTATGAATTCCAGGTCTTGTCCATGTATTTAAAATTTTGAGATCTTTACTTCTTTAAGTGACTTCAAGTTATAGTCTGGTGTCCTCTCATATCATCCTGCAGGAATTTTTTGAGCATTTTTTATATAGCATATCTACTGGTAACAACCTCTCAGCTTCTGTTTTTCTGGGAATCTCCCTCACTCTAAATGGATATTTTTGCTGGACACAGGATTTTTGGTTAACATTTTTTTTCCTTTTAACATTTTAAATATATTAGTTCATTGCTTTATAACCTCCAATAATTTTGGTGAGACATATGCTGTCCATGTTTGAAGATTTCCTTATATGTGATGAGTCACTTCTCTCTTGATTTCAAGATTCTGAGTTTTTAAAGTTTGATTAAAATGTGTCTAGGTGTGGGTCTCTGAGTTCATCCTATTTAGAATTGAATTTCTTTGATATCACAAGTCTGGACTTGTGATGCTACCAGCTTTGGTCTTCTTTTTCAACATTTCTATGGCTATTTGGGGTCTTTTCTGGTTCCATACAAGTTTTAGGATTATTTGTTTCATTTCTTTGAAAAAAAGTTGATGTCATTTTGATAAGGATTGCATTAAATGTGTAGATAGCTCCAGGTACCATGGACATTTTCACAATATTTTTTCTTCCAATCCATGAGCATGGCATGTTTTTCCATTTCTTTGTGTCTTTCTCTATTTCTTTTAAGGAATATTCTATAGTCTTCTGAGTACAGATTCTCTGCTAGAATTCATACCAGAATTCAGTAATGTGGCAGGATATAAAATCAATGCATATAAATTAGTTGTATTTTTATACATCAATAAGACAGAAGAAAGAGAAATTAAGGAGTCAATCCGATTTACAATTGCAGTCAAAACCATAAGATACCTAGGAATAAATCTAACCAAAGAGACTATTGAATATCCTAATCTTTAATGTCTGG
Organism: Taxidea taxus jeffersonii; assembly: GCA_003697995.1. NCBI lineage: Eukaryota > Metazoa > Chordata > Mammalia > Carnivora > Mustelidae > Taxidea > Taxidea taxus. Next base: position 33,899 of record ML106643.1, on the reverse strand, counting down.
CTCCCAAAAAGAGGAAAAAACAGAAAAAAAAAAAGTAGGAAATGGGAAGGAAGGGCACCAGTCTATTAAATGCTGTGGAAATTACTTCAGGCAGAAAGAGAGGGGTTTGCAATGTTGGAAGGAAGGAGTGCAACTACATTGGTCACTGAGCCCCCCTTCTCTGTACCTCTGTGATCAGAGACAGCAATAAGAGCCAAGATCCTAGTTGTTTGGAGTATAGAATCTTTTTTAACTCAAGTCTTGTTTCTGTCAGCTATGTGTTAGTTGCTGGAGAACAAGTGTCCAGCTGCCTGCTATAGGTCTATCAGTGAGAAGGGTATTTCTCCTAGGCTAAGAGCTGAAATGAAATGGAGAGAACTCACCTTTGATTTACCCTTCAAGCCTCCCCCTGAGAAGCAAAAGCCTTCAATAGACTCCAGATTTACAAAATAGTTAGAGGATTCTGTTAGTGTAATTGTCTAGATGGAAAGACAGATTCCTGGTGACTTCCATTCTACCATCTTCCTGGAATCCCCTGCTTTTTGTATTTTGTTCAGAATTTTTAGTTGCAATCAGTGGAAAAAAATAGGCTCTAGTAGACCTATTTAATCTTGATCAGATTCAGAATCTTAGTTGTTTTAGACCACATGTATGTGTAACTTTGATTGAAATAAAAACAAAATTAGATAATCTAATTTTATTTTCTGCCAAACTATTTTCAAATTTTTAAATATTATAACTATGAAAATAAATATAAATTATATTGTTTAGTCCATCACTAGAATTATCAAATTATATACAGAAAAAAAGTCTGTATTAGACTTACAAATTTCTATATATAAATGTTATTTTTTGAAACAGGTTTTTCCAATGTGTTCTATATATGTACATAATTATTTTTGTGACTTTATGAAACTCTTAAATTTAATCAAATTATTCTGAAGCTTCTAATGAATAGTCAGTAGCATACCATATTTTACCATGTAATCTTTTTTTTTCTTTTCACACAGCTTCTCAATGGTCTAGAATTCTACAAAAACATTTTTAAAGTGCCTCTTAGTTGCCCATCTGTATTAACTAATAGTCCTAAATAGAAAATTACTCTATGGAATTACTTAAGAAATTGATTGGCTCACAGGATTCAAGGTAGCATTTTGAAGCAGGAAATAATTCCACCTTGGTATTAAATTGGAATTGGATCTAGAATAATGCATTATTTTTACTCTAGAAAGCTATAAGGAAAATGAAGAGAAGGTTTACTATATTTATGTCAATGTAATTCTACAATCAAAGAGTAATGTGCAGAAAGAGGAATATCCATATTGGTTTGACTCACATGACTTTGCTTTATGAAGTTATACATTATCATACTAGTTGGCAAAAAAAGGATTGCAGTAAAGCTACTACATTTAAATAAAGGAGTTGTTTCTTTATGTACTGAAAGAAAAATTAATCCAGTAAAAATTGTATTTCTTTTAACATTTTTCTTATGGTTGATTTGATAAAGTTATATCCTACCAGTTAATGTGAAATCAGAATGCTCACTACTCCAAGCTGCACACTTGTCATTCTCATTTTCACACTTAACAAACATTTACACACCTACTCTAAGTAGAGCAATCAGTTCCAAGTATTATAAATAGCAGAATAAATTGTGGATGCTTGGGGGATTGAATTCTAAATTTGCTTGATTTAAACTTACAAAAATCAGACTAAAAACTACCTCTATGTGCTTTGATATTTAATTATCTAAAAGCATAGAAACATTATCAACTTGAAAGTGTTTCATTATAAAAATTCATATAAGTAATGTATGTTTTTAAATTACAAAGCTCTCTTCTAATGTTGTTTTCATAATGAAATTTATTTAAGTCTAATATAAGCATAATGTAGAGTAATGTGTCTTCTGTACCACAAAATGAATGTGGAGAATAAATTCATTATTTCTCTAGCAGAGCGTTTTAATCTCAGAGCTATAGACAGAATAATTTTTTTTCTCTGACTATACTGATGAGGATTCCAAACTAATTTTCAGTAAAATGAGAAGTCTTTAAAATATGGTTTTATCATATTCTTCAGCCTCCTCAACTTCCCAAATGTCTTCCTTTTAATCCCAGTCTTAATTTTAATATGGTATTGTTTGCCCTGTGTTATCAAATATAAGATAGTAGACGTGTATTCAAACTCTCTGAAGGTAATTTTGTAAATAATCTTTATTTGATATAACTTTTAACCAGTATTCCTACTTTTTACATTTGTAAATCAACTTTAGGTTTTTTATAAATGGAAAAAAATTCTATATGCAAAAACTCCTATTTAATTAAGTTTAAACGTAGTGACTTGGCAATATAATCTCTAGTAGGACCAGTCCTTTCTAATCAATTATCTAGAAACTAGGTTAAAAATAGTCCACATAGCAACGTAAATATTTGTAGAAGAGGCAGTTGCATTTTTTTTTTTTAAGAATTTATTTACTTATTTGACAGAGAGAGATCACAAGTAGGCAGAGAGGCAGGCAAAGACAGAGAGAAGGGGAAGCAGGCTCCCTGCTGAGCAGAGAGCCCTATGTGGGCCTGGATCCCAGGACCCCGGGATCATGACCTGAGCTGAAGGCAGAGGCTTTAACCCACTGAGCCACCCAGGTGCACCCAGACCTATACTTCTTTCAAACTTTAAAATCTCAAAGATATGTAAAATCTTGATGTTGGCCTTTACTTGATAGATCTGAGGCTCTGTCTAAACAATTTCTTTCTTCATCCTACTCCTCCAAAATTGTTGTATTTTTGTTTTGTTTTAGGGCATCATGTAGGAGCTCACAGACCACTAATAAATCCTATTGCACTGTGCAACTGATTAAAGCAAAATTGGGAAATGTAACAAAAACATCTCATTATGACTTTTACTAGTATTTATTTTTATGTATGATCCTTATTTAACCAATATGTTCAGATAGCTTTTTCTTTTTTTCAGATAGCTTTTGCTTAAGATGTTTGCTTCAAGTGGCTAGCACTAAAACTAAAGGAATAGCTAAAACATGCCCCTACGTACTAACCTTATGTTTTAGAGAACATATGCAGACAAAATCAATTGTGATTCCAAAATAAAAACAGTTTATATCTTTCAAAATGTTTATTTATATTTATGTAGCATTTGAATTTATTTACATTAATTAGGCAATGCAATTTCTTGAATTTTAACAATATGAGTATTTTTGTTTTGTTTTACTCATTATGCTTTGATTCTCTATCACAAATCCTGTAATAGATGGTTTTCACTTAATTACAAAATTAATACATGGGGTTTAAGACTTGCACTTTGAAAATTCATCTCAAGTAAGAATGAAATTGAAGTGTACTTTATTCCTTTGCTGGGTACAGGGGCTTCCTACTTTGGCTGAGTGTTTAGGAATGCATAGGCCTGCAACCCGACATATCTCGTAAGCATATTTAATCTGATACAAGATTAAACTTCATATGTATTGCCAATGGAAATTTGTATATACATTGTTCTTACTTTCTGATATCTCTGAATTTTTCAGTAGAAATATATTTTTAAAATACAAAATGAAATGGCTGTATAAGAAGTTGTTATTTAAGATTGATTAACCCATATAATTTTCTTCCAACAGAAGAATTTAAGGAAAAAAAATTCCATTCTCTCTTCTTGATCCCTGAGAAAAATATTAAGTACTTATTACTAAATAGACATGTTATAAAATCAATTTATAACTAATGGAATATATGTAATTTAAAAATTATATATCAACATGCATCATGGTAGGTGTGATCTTAGAATATACAGCTCAATGAGTTTTGACATATGCATCTAGTTACCAGTTTATATCACATTAAAACATAAAATATTTTGATCACCTCCAAAAGCTAACTTGTGTCTGTTTGTATGGTCAGTCCTTTCACCAAGAAACTTCTGAACTGTTTTCAAAGTTGCTACATTATTTTGCATGGCCATAAGAAATGGGTGAGAGTTCCAATTATTCCACATCCTCAATAATATTTTGGTATCTTTATCCTTTTTAATTTAAAACCATTCTGAAAGGGATATAGTGACATTGCATTGTTGTGTTCATTTGCATTTCCTTAATGATTAATGGTATTGAACATCTATTCATGTTATTATTTATTAGCTCTGTATCTTATTTGAATAACTTTTTGCCCAATTTCATTCTTGCTCACTATTACTGAGTGGCCTGTCTTATCATTGACTTGTAATGATTATACATTCTGGAGGAAACAAGTACTTTCTCAGGCATGTGTTTTGCAAACTAAGGTGTACGGCTTATCTTTAGTTTTTGTTTGTTTGTTTAAGAGCATAAGGTTTTAATTTTGATGATGTCCATCCAATCTATTTTTTTTTCTTAGTATGTTTTGTGTTTTGTTCTAATAAATTGATGCCTAACCCAAGGTCATAAACATTTAACATATTATTTATTCCTAATATTTGCTCATTTTAGTTTTTTTTTTTTTCCATTCATGGATATCATTCATTTTTGGTTAATTGTTATGTATGATTTAAGGTAAAAGTTAAGGTTCATTATTTTCTTTTGATATTTTATGTGCAAATTTTCCAACCTATGATCAAAAGATTTCTCTCATTAAGGGGCACCTGGGTGACTCAGTGGGTTAAGCCTCTGCCTTTAGCTCAGGTCATGATCTCAGGGTCCTGGGATCAAGCCCTGTGTCGGGCTCTCTGCTCTGCAGGGAGCCTATTTCCCCCTCTCTCTCTCTGCCTGCCTCTCTGCCTACTTGTGATCTCTCTCTCTGTTAAATAAAGAAATAAAATCTTAAAAAAAAAAATTTCTCTCATTGAATTACATGACCAGTTATATTGAAAATAAAATAGCATTTACATGTGGATCTATTTATGAGCTTTCTAGTCTGTAGTTTTATTATTTTTAATCCATAGGTGAAAATCATGCAGTCTTAAACTCTATCCATTTATGAATAGGAAAAAAAAAGAAATCATGTGGTATGCATTCTCCCTTTCGTTCTTTTTATATGTCATCTTAAATGGCAGAAAAATACACTTAAAAAATCATAAATCCAAAAGTACTTAATAAAAAAATGTACAGAGTACCATCACCTACATAAAAATATTGAATATAAGAATCAAATGATCATAACATTGATGGTTTCAAATGGAAGCGTTCTTCAGAGAAACACAATCAATAGAATATATATAAAGAAAGAGATCTAGAAGTCAAGTTGATGGAAAGTACCCAAGCTGAACAGCAAAAAGAAAAGAGAATAAAAAAAGAAGATATGTTAAGGGATCTCATAGATAATATCAATAAAACAAATGTTGACAATATAGGGATTCCAGAAGGAGAAGAGAGAAAGAAAGATGCAGAAAATATTTAAAGAAACAGTAGCTGAAAACTTACCTAACCTGGGGATATCCAGGCTGAGGAAGCATGGAAAGTTCCAAACAAGATGAACCCAAGAAGGTCCATATCACACTGTATAAAAATTAAAATGTTAAAGATTATAGATAAAGAGAGAAGTTTAAAAACAGTAAATGGGAAGCAACTAGATTTATACAAGACAAGGAAAACCCCCTAAGCAAGCAACTGATTTTCTAGTAAGTTGGCAGGTCAGAAGAAAGTGTCATAATATATTCAAGAGTGCTAAAAGGGAAAAACAAAACAAAACAAAAAAAAAAACAACCAAACCAAACCAAACAAAACAAAAACCTTGCAACCACTAATATTTTCTCTGGCAAGGTTATTCTGAACTGAACTGAACAAGAGATAAACAAGTCAAACAAGAATTAAATGAATTCATCACTACTCAACTAGCCTAATAAACAATGTTAAATGGACACCTTTCAGTAGAAAACAATAGGCCATAAACAGAAGTGAGAAAATTATAAAAAGGAAATAATTTCATGAATAAAAGCAAACATGCAGTAAAGACAGAAGAACTATCACTTATAAAGGTACTATAAAGTTTAAAAGACAAAAGTAGTATAATATATCTTAAAAAATAGTTAAGGGGACTCACTATAATATATCTTAAAAATTAGTTAAGGGGACTCACAAAAAAAAAAAAAGTTAGGTTATAAAGCAAGTTTCAATAAATTTAAGAAGATAGAAATCATCAAACATCTTTTCCAACCACAATGTTTTGAAACTAGATATCTATTACAAGGATAAACAAGATTAAAAAAATGCATGGAAACATGGAAGCTAAACAACATGCTGCTGAAGAACCAATGTATCAATGAAGAAATCAAAAAGGAAATAAAAAATACATGGAAACAAATGAAGTGAAAAAACAATAGTCTAAAATCTTTGAGATACAGTAAAAGCAGTTCTAAGGAGATTTATATCTCAACAAACAAAACCTCAAATAAATAATATAACCCCACACCTTAAGAAACTGGAATAGAACAAAGTCCAAAGTTAGAGAAGAAAGAAAGATCAGAACAGAAATAAATGAACTAGAGAAGTAAAATAAATAAATTAATTAATAATAAAGATAATAAATAAATATCAATGAAATTAATAGATAATTCTTTGGGAATAAATGGACAAAGGAAATTGATAAAACCTTAACCAGATTCATCAAGAAAAAGAGAAGAACCAAATGAATATAATCAGACATAAAGGAGGAGAAATAATAGCGTACCACAAAAATACAAAGAATTGTAGAAGACTACTACAAAAAATAATATGCCAAACAATTGAATAACATAGAAGAAATGGGTAAATTCTTAGAAACAATCTTCTAAACCTGAAAAAGGAAGAAGTAGAAAGTTTTAACACTCAGGTAACTATTAACAAATTTCAATAGGTAATCAAAAACAAAACAAAACAACAAAAAATTCCTAACAAGCAAAAGTCCAGGACTAGTTGGGTTTCCAGGTGAATTCTATCAAACATTGAAAGAAGAGTTCATACTTACTCTTCTCAAACTATTCCAAAAAAAAATAGAAGAGGAAGCAAAGCTTTCAAACATCTTTTATAAGGTCACCAGTTACCCTGATAACATAAACAAAGACAAAAAAAAAAAAAAAAAAAGGCAAGAAAACTGCAAGTTAATATCCCTGATAAACATAGGTGCAAAAAGTCAATAAAGTTGGATACAAAATTGATATACAGAAATATCTTGTGTTTCTATATACTAATGATGAGGGAACAGAAGGCAAGCTGAGGACAAAGCAGAAACTGACACCCTGTAACATCTCACTCCACTCCCAGGCACTCCTGGCTGCTCTAAAGGAGAAACAAATAGTTAACTTATAGAGACCACAATCCTTCAAGACCTGAGCCTTCCTCAGTTTACTTATGAAAGCTTTAGCAATAGCTTCCAGAAGGGAATTAAATACAATTAGAAGTCTTTATAACCTGCAGCCCATCAACAGATACTTGAAGTGGGCAGTGTAATGTTCTTCCAGGAAGTTTCCAACTATCTAAATGTTAATGCCTTACTAGAGGGGTAAACAACCTTAACTTGATAATGTCAAGCCCTCAGGGTATCCTGTGAGTCTTCTTTAGCATATGAAAGTTCTTTTAAAACCTCCCTTTTTCCTTATATTCCCCCAAGGCTGTATATAAGCAGCCACATTTCACAGTCCTGGGGTAGCAGCTTTTGCTGCCCACTGGTCCTATTCCCAAGCTTTAATAAACCACCATTTTGCATCAAAGAAATCTCAAGAATTCTTTCTTGGTCATTGGCTCTGAACTCCACCCCACCGAACCTGACCTGTATTCCCAAACTCCATCACTAATGAGGTAGTAGAGACAGAAATTAAGAAAACAGTCCTATTTATAATTACATCAAAAAGAAACCCTCAATTCACTGTTGGTAAGAATGTAAATTGGTGTAGTCACTGTGGAGAACAGTATGGAATTTCCTCCAAAAAAAGATAAATAAATAATGGTAGAAATATCATGCAACCCAATAATTCTCCTACTGAGTATTTATACAAAGAAAACAAAAACACTAATTAAAAAAGATACATGTCCTCCTTTGTTTATTCAGCATTATTTATAATAGCCAAGAAATGGAAGCAACCCAAGTGTCCATCAACAGGTGGATAGATACAGATGTGGTATACATATACTCACTCAATGTAATGTTACTCAGCCACAAAAAAAAAAAAAAAAAAGTAAAAGAAAGAAGGAAAGAAAAGAGAAAGAAAGAAAGAAAGAAAAGAGAGAGATCTTGCCATTTGCAACAACATGAATGGACATAGAGGACATTAGGCTAAGTGAAATAAGTTGAACATGGAAAGACAAATACTATATGATTTCACTTATATGTGAAATCTGAAAAAACAAAACAAAGAAATAGGCAAACACAAAAAGCAGAAACAGGCTCATAAATACAGAGAATTAATTGGTGGTTGCAAGAGAGAACGGAGTAGGGCAATGGGCAAAACAGGTGAAGAGCAGTGGGAAGTATAGGCCTCCAGGTATGGAATATGGAATATGTCACATAGTCAATGGTATTGTAATAGCATCATATGGTGAGAAATGCAACTATACTTGTGGTGAGAACAGTATAACATACAGACTTATGAAATCACTATGTTGAGTACCTGACACTAATGTAATACTGTGTTCCCACTATACCTCAGTTAAAAAACAAACAATTAAATCATAGTTTTCCGCTTAGGGTTAACTGACATCACCAGGCACTGGGTTGGGAGAATCTCTTTGGATTTGTCCCTTAACAAAAGGAGGGCTTCAGTGTTATCAAATTTTATCTGTGGGCTCATGCCATTTGGGTATGATAACTGTATTTAAACAACTAACCTTCCATTTTAGTTAGTATATTTTTAAATAAAGAACAGAAATAGAAAATAACCTAATAGCCTAATGCCTTTACCTATATAAAATTGAATTATTTTTTCCATATAACAAGGTTTCAAAAGGTAAGAATTTCCAGTTGTTCATTGACAACCTGTGTGTGTGTGTGTGTGTGTGTGTGTGTGTGTTTTGGTTGATCCTTATGGTCAAAGGAGAGCTGTCAGTCATTTAAGAAGGATGGGAGTTAGAGAAGGGGGCTTCTCTTCTCAGTATTCTGTATTTGTATTGAAAAAGAAAATATAGTTGAGGTCTATCCCGATGGGGCTTTTTCTGTAGACCTACATCGTTGGAAACGCCTCATAGAGCATTTGTGTGGTTTCCTTTATTCACAGAACTATGTGTTAGATCTGTGGGAAAGAACTACAAGACATTTATCATTTATCTGCTAAAACTCTGTGAAAGACCTAATAGTTAAATTTTTTAAATCTTATGTATTGGCGTATCCCAACAATCTGTACAGTTCTAGGGTGATAGTTTATGGCTGAATATGATTTGAACTCATTCACATTTAGAGGGTGTTTGAAATTGAGAACCAGGCAGATCCAGACTCAGACCCTAAACAGGGCCCTGAAGTAAAGACATTGGATCCCAAAGATTACAGGTGGGGAGTTCTTAAAAGTATGTCCATATTTAAATGGAGATGCAAGAAGCCCAGCTGAAAGAACTCTGGAGTGACAGTGACAACTGTGGATTGATCAAGTTCTTTTTAAAAGGGCTGTTTTGAAGATTATGATTCTAACTTTGGAGGAACTATGGTGATTAGCAGTGACTGGCAGTGGAAGAATCACATGTAAAAATTCCTTAAATAAAAATTTATTGGCCTTAAAAAAAAAAAAAAAGAAAAAGAAAATATAGTATATTGTCCTTTGCATCTCATTCATTGAACTGGTTCATATGCCTACTTAACTTAAAGTAATCACGAGCATTTGTAGGTTGAGCCCCCAGGGAGTAGTTGCTGAGATAGACATTAGTATGTAGGACCTTCATTAGGGAATCCTCTTGAGATCGATACCTATGAAAAGGCAGTGAGAAGAAACAGGATTGGACAGAGGGTGAAGTTGGACTTCAATCAGGAGCATGAAGGCCTCTTCTGACCCATAGGAAGATTTGGAAATGAGATAGCCTTTTCAGAGTTTCACATGTAGGAGTGAAGTTTCTGGGCTTTCCTACATTCAGACTACTTAAGCATTAATACAGCCTGCTGCCAGAAAAAAAACCTTACCTTTGATGAGTCACCAGTCTTGAAGCAAAGCAATCCTCAAAGAGTGCTGATAGCTGTGGGATATCTACTGACAGCACATTCAACAGCTGGGAGAATAAATCCTTCATTCTCAGAGATGGTTTTGGGCTCTGCATCACAAAATTGAAAAAGAGAAGTAGAATTACCATAAATGGATTAAAATATTTATGATTCATGCTGAGTGCTTACAGGGAGGTACCCCTCTCTCTTGAAGGTAAAATTTCTCTCCCATACTTATTGCAGTTCTGCAACTCAGGAGAAATTTGCTCTTTAGTAGACAACCAATGTCTCTTTTTTTTCACCCTTTACCCTACTACACTCCCTCTCTATTTACTCTTTCTCATTTAAAAAAAAAAAAAGATATATTTATTTGAGAGAGAGAGACAGAGATAGCAAGAGAGCACAAGCAAGGAGAGGGAGAAGTAGGCTCACCTTTAAGCAGGGAGCTTGACACATGACTCACTTTCAGGATTCTGGGATCATGACCTGAACTGAAGGCAGGTGCTTAACCAACTGAGCCACCCAAGCACCTTCACTCTTTCTCATTTATCTATTCCTAACACACTACATAGCCAGAAGCAGTAGCCTTTATCTGTAGAATAAAATCCTAGGAGCAGCTCTAAAAATACTCTGCATGGAGTTTTATGGTTGATAGGTCCTGGGAGAAAAGCAGACCATAGCTATAAGTAACCTTGGATATCTACTCATCCCAGGGTAAAAAACAATTATGAGAAGGAAAATTATAATAACTCAAAACATTATTCTAATGCAGTAATTTTTTGAGTTAGTCTCTTTAACAATCCCATAATGGACATTTTCTAAATGCTTGAAGTTTGGTTAATTATTTCATATATTTGGACATTATTTTTATTAATCAGAAAACATAATACCAAATCGGTAGAATCATGGTAGAAATATACATTTACATCTCACATTATATATATATTATACTATATAAACACTATGTTTATATTATATAATAGTGTCTAGTTCCAGTATATGTAACATATATTGCCCATACATATAATAGTGTTCAGTACCTCAAACACAATATTACAAACATTCAGTAAAATTAATTACCTGTCCATAATGAAAATTCTTAATATATATACTTTTCCATTTCTAGCACTACATTAAGTATTTGGGGAAAAATTAAAAAATATATTCATAGAGTATGTCATATCTTATTTGCTTTTTTTAAAAGATTTAGTTATTGGAGAGAGAGAGAGAGTGAGCAAGCGAGTATGCAAGCACAAGTGGGAGGGACAGAGGGAGAGTCTCAAGCCAACTCTTTACTGAGGGTAGAACCTGAAGCAGGGCTTAATCTCACAACACTGAGATCACTACCTAAGCAGAACCTAAGCAGAACCACCTAAGCATGACCATGTCCAGTTTTACTTTTCATATATATTTTTAATTTCTGTCACCCTTTTATCCATATAACTACTGTTCTAGGTCAGGCTATCCTTAGTAAGATTCTCTATTACCATAATAGTCTCCTAACTGGTCTCCTTAGCTCTAGTACACCTCTTATTTTCCTTAAATCTATCCTCCTAATGTATATTAAAACAATCCATGCTAATTTGACCATATCAATTTTATATTTAAAGTTCTTCATTGGAATGATGTTGCCCATAAGTGGATGTATATAAATGTTTTAACATAACAGGTCGGAGTTCTCATTACCTGGCCCCTGTATTTATTATTGATTTCTGTTGCATTACCTCTTCATTCTTCACACTGTAAATTTAACAAAAACTTTCACATAATTACACATGCCATTCTGTCTTGATTCTATGCCATCCTTCACATACATGAATCTTATTTTTTATGAAAAAGCAAAAAACAAACAAGAAACAAACAAACAAAAACCAAATTGTGTTTGCTTGATACAATGTGTGGAGACATTAAAAGGACTTTCTGAAACCATTTATGTTTAATTTGTGGTGAAGCTTTTTGTTAAAGTCAATTGAGATATACATCCTACTCTGCTTATATCTGTATGAGTAATAGAAGGTAATCACTGAATTTTAATTGTTGAGGTTTAGTTTAAAATATTTTTGCTAAGTTTCAGGAACAAACTGAAGGAAAATCATTGAATGGATTCTAACTTTAAAATTTGTTAGCAAATTTTAAAATAAGCAAATTCTTAATAACTCATAAATAACAGAAAACACTGAATCTTCAGATTAATCCCAAACACCCCTTTCTTATTAAACCTTGAGAAAGAGCTTACAGTTTCCAAACAGAAAGCAATTTAGCCCTTTTTGTGCTTAGAATATTACCCATCACTTTGGATAGGCAGGTTTCCTTAATTGCTTTGTTGCAAAAACAATTTATGTGCTTTCTAAATGAGTTTAATTTTCTTTTAAGTTTTTCTTATAAAAACATGCAGTATAGTAAAATCAAATAAATTATCCACATGGCAGACTTCATTCTTTCTTCCTCTATCAATAAAACTAAATCCCTCAAGACTCCATCAGCAAGGCATATTGTATAGAAAGACATATGTTGGTGGAGAATTCAAAAAAGGAAAATATTATCTGTATTTTAAATATCTCCCCCTCCCCATTTCTCCTGAATAGTCACTGTAAATAAATAATGCTCTAAACTTAAATTGTAAAGATTATGACCAGGAATACTACTAAAGATAATGGAGATTATGGTATATTTATAAAGATTTTCATAGCAACTTTAGAAGAATTTTAATGTTCTGTTTAGCATTTGAATTATTTTAAAAAATCATGGACATCTTTCAACTAACCACAAAAATGTTTTAGTCTCATTTATTTTATACTGCAGCAGTGAGAACTGGAAAAGGAAACACTGAGTATGAGATACAGAAGAGAACTAAAATATTCAGCTACTTGATTGAGCCACTTTGAGGGTAGCCATGGCATAAACTTTTAGTTAGGCTCTATAACATAAATAAGTTATGATTTAGGCAAAAATTTATATCTGATATATACCATGCTCAAAAATTCCTGCTGGAGATGGCAAACTAACACCGCTGTTCTGGTTCACCAAAGGGTAGCATTGTGCTTTTCTTTTCAGGGGAAGAGGATATCCTTGGACATCACTGACAGAGCTTATGTTAAGATGTTTTGTTATCACATTGTATGTGTGGGTATGCCTGCATCTCTTTTGCTTTTACTCAAGGTCTATACAGACCTATACTTTTTTTTTTTTTTTTTGAGATTTTATTTATTTATTTGACAGAGAGAGATCACAAGTAGGCAGAGAGGCAGGCAGAGAGAGAGGGGGAAACAGGCTCCCTGCCAAGCAGAGAGCCCAATTTGGGGCTCAATCTCAGGACCCTGGGATCATGACCTGAGCTGAAGGCAGAGGCTTTAACCCACGGAGCCACCCAGGTGCACCCAGACCTATACTTCTTTCAAACTTTAAAATCTCAAACTTTAAAATCTCAAAGGTATGTAAAACCTTGATGTTGGCCTTTACTTGATAGATCTGAGACTGTCTAAATAATTTCTTTCTTCATCCTACTCCTCCAAAATTGTTGTATTTTTGTTTTGTTTTAGGGCATCATGTTGGAGCTCACAGACCACTAATAAATCCTATTGCACTGTGCAAGTGATTAAAGCAAAATTGGGAAATGTAACAAACACATCCCATTATGACTTTTACTAGTATTTATTTTTATGTATGATCCTTATTTAACCAATATGTTCAGATAGCTTTTTATTTTTTTCAAATAGCTTTTGTTTAAGATGTCTGCTTCAAGTGGCTAGCACTAAAACTAAAGGAATAGCTATAACATGCCCCTACGTACTAACCTCAACTGACCTTCACTCTTTAGGGATAGGAGGGCCAACAATAAATGCCATGGATACTTATGGAGCTGCTGTGTTTAGACAGAAGAACTGTAGACCAGGTGGGAAGAGTCATCACTTAATGGAATGCTGAAACAGATCCTAAAATAGTCCCTTGAACTTTTGGAAACAATGTTGGTAGACAGGTCAAAATGATTCCTTGACCCATGGGCTACAGAATGGATATTGTATTAACAAGCATAAACAGCATGATTGTTATACAGATTTCCATCAATTCTCACAGGTGACCAAGCGCATTGTTGATAAGCAGTAATATTTTAATTTTTTTTTTCTAAGCCATGGGCCTCAATCATCAGCTTAAAATATTCAGTAAATCTCATTGTAAATAGATGTGTTGTCATCCCAGCTTTGTTATTTCATTGATAAAGCATAGGTAAAGTAGATTTATCATAATTCTTAAGGGCCCTAGAATTTTCAGAATGGTAAATAAGCATTGGCTTCAGCTTGAAATTATCAGCTGCATTAGCCTCCAACAAGAGATTTAGCCTGCCCTTTGAAGCTCTGAAGCCAGACACTGACTTCTTCTCTTCAGGTATGAAAGTCCTAGATGGTATCTTCTTCAAATAGAAAGCTGTTTGTCTACACTGAAAAACTATTATTATTTATTCCTTAGTGATTTCAGCTAGAACTTCTGAATAACTTGTTGCAGCTTCTCCAGTAGCACTTGCTGCTTCACCTTGCACTTTTGGTTATCAAAACCACTTAAAAAAAAAAAAAAAGTATACCAACTTCATAAGTCAACCTCTGCTAACTTCCAAGTTTTTCTCTGCAACTTCCTCACCTCTCTCAGACTTCATAGATTTGATTAGAGTTAGGCTTTAAGTTAAGGGACTATTATAGCTGGTGTGATCTATCCAGACCACTAAAACTTTCTTCATATCAACAGTAAGGGAGTTTCACTTTATTATCCTTCATGTGTTCACTGGAGTAGTACTTTCAATTTCCTTCAGTAACTTTTCCTTTGCATTCACAACTTGTCTAACTGGCACAAGCGGCCTAGCTTTTGGCCTATCTTGGCTTTTGACATGCCTCCCTCACTAAGCTAGATCATTTCTAGCTTTTGACTTAAAGTGAGAAATGTATGACTCTTCCTTTCACTTGAACAGTTAGAGGTCATTGACTGTCTTATTTTCAATGTTGTTGTGACTCAGAGGATGGAAGAGAGGGATAGAGAAAGGGTAAAGGTGGGTTGGTGGAACGGAACACGCAGAGCATTTACTATGTTCACCATCCTATATGGTTGCAGTTCATGGTGCCCCAAAATGATTACATTAGTAACATTAAAGATCATAGTAACAGATCACCATGACAAAGTAATAAAATATTTGAAATACTGTGAGAATTACCAAAATGTGACAAAGTGAGCAAGTGCTGCTGGAAAAATGGTACAAACAGACTTCCTTAATGTAGGGTTGCCACAAACCTTCAGTTTGTAGAAAACATGGTCTCTGAGAAACCTGATAAAGGTAAGTGCAAAAAAATGAGGTATGCCTGTATTGCAGATGCCTATTTTCAAAATTGTCTGTTATAAAAAACTTGATTAAATCTATGCATTCACTCAAATAGGAATTAAAAACATAACCATCAGTGGGAAATTTCCCTACTTTTTCAAGTAAAAGTTTGATCATCTGAAATTTAATAACTATCATTCTTCATCTCTATTCACACTAGTTTAATTTCGACAACATTCTGAACTTGAACACTTATTGTTCTTACCTTTGATGAACTAAAACATTTGCTTTTCTGTGTCTGCTACTTTTCAACTGGGATTTGTTGGCAAAAGTCAGACAGGGCAAGGAAGGGGGGTGTCATTGTTATAAATTCATGATAAATGCCCTCTCTAAATTTCCAATCTTCTACTTTTACTTAGTATCTTTCTTTCCATATGCAACAAACCTGGACTAATACAACAATGAAAACAAAAGTAAAACTTCATCATGATTGAAGTATCACCTGACTGAAACCCACAAATGACTTTGCAATGTGAGGCTTCCTCAAATTAGTGCGATCCATTCTCACTTCATCTGTGCTTCCCCTTTATTTTTAATATTTCCCCTTTTTAATAAAATTTAAGATTTTGAACGTAGTCACTCCTCTATGATAGGAATAGAAGAGATATAGTTCTTTTGTTCTGCCTCCTGAATTTCCCTCTCAGACAAGAAAATATTTATGCTTCATCTTGAAAGACTCCCTTTCTTAAAATTAATGATCTGTGTGTGCCTGCTGATCTTACTTTGCAATTGTTTTCAGTGGGAAAGAGACTACAGAGAAACAAAGACATGCTTTCTTCTTTCATTTGAAGGGCTTACAACTAATTATTTTGAAACATTCCACCTACGCAGATTCGTGAATCCTGTTAAGCAGAATGTAATTTTATACATGTTAAGAATATGCGTTCAACACATTTATTGAGGATCTTACATTTGACAAGCATTTTCCTGGATGCTGGGGATACAGAATACAATCTTGTACTCAAGTAACTCACCAAGTCTAGAGGTAAAAAGTATATAAATAAACCAACAGCATAAAGAATGTTGGGTGCTATGACAGAGATTTTCTGCGTATATTATTGGAACCCTGAGATTAGCAGGGAACATCTAAACAAGGCTTGGAGTATCTAAACAAGACACCCTGTCTCCCACACACAGACAACCACATTACCTGGCCATTAATGAGGTATACATTATATATGTAATATATGTAATATATTTATATTAACTAAACTAAGTAGTATATATATTAACTAAACTAAACTAATATATATATAAACTAAACTAAGTTTCAGAATTATATCTGAAGTCAGGCTACCTGCTTACCTCTGCTATGTCCATGCTCTGTGTCCAAATTTTCTAACGTTAATTTTTAAAAAATGGTAGTGTTAACGTGATAAGGTTGTTAAAAGTATTAATGAAAAATACATAGTATAAACTTAGAATAGGTCCTGGCACACAGTAATCAATAAATCTTAGGTACTATTACTTTTAAAATCCTACTGTTTTGACTAAAAAGCAGTATTTATTGATTTTAGAAACAATGAGAATAAGTACATTAGCAACATATTTTAATATTCCCTAAGAAAATTACCATGAAAAATATTTCTATTTATCTTCATTAAGATCATTACCCAGTATATTTTTGTTTGGGCCTGTATATGAATGCACTTAAGACATTTATGAATCATTTCATACACTAAGGAGTCTTTTTCACTTAGCAAGGTATTGCAAATATCTTAAATTAATAAATACTAATTTATAACATTTTTTCTTAGTGACTCAATAGCATGAAGGTTGAGTAGGTATCCAATGATTTATTAAGCATATTTTCTATTATATATTATATTATGTTATATATAATATATATTCTACTACATTGATTCCTTATTTTCACTTATTAAAAAAGGCTACGATGAATAGCATTGTCATTTAATGCATATATAGTTAATTACTGCCTTAGGATTCATTCTCAGAAGTTGGAATTTCTCTCTCAAAACCTTTATATATCTATAAAATATTGCATTTCAGCTGAAAATAAAACTCTACTATAAAATACATTCTTAATCTGCAATGAAAAGGTTATTATAGGTGATTAGTTGGAATTTTTTAAAAAGTGACAATAAACAGCTAAATTGGATAAAGAATTTTTCTACATTTGCCATGCAGCTAGCCATTACTCAACACCTTGTATCCATTAGTTTCTATAGAAAAAGCATGAAGAAGAAAAAAAAAAAAACTCATGGAAGTTGCCAAGGCCTCCCTCCCTTCTTATGCAAAGGAAACCTATTTGTATGAATCAGTATTTCTTTTGTGATTTTGTTTCATGAACTCTTTGCATAAAATTTCAACTCCAGGCTTTTTTGGTGGTGGTTATGTTGGGGGAGGGAGAGGTTTTTTGTGAAAAGTCCTTCCCAAAGTGATGGTAAAAGCGCTTTTTATTTCTTTGTAGGAAATAGGAATATTTAGAAACAGTCTTAGTTTCTTTGTTCACTGTTAGAAAAAAAACTCCATAAATTTCAATATACTTTTGAAGCTTTATATTTTACACCAAAGGTACTGAACTTTAAAAAGTTTTTTTAAAAAAAAAAACATATTTCCCTCTTAAAGGGTGCTGCATCTTTTAATTTGAGAAACTACAATATTTGATTTGCACTCATGAATATTTATGTGCTCAGGAAGTATCTGAAAAATAACAACAATATTTCAAAGTGACTAAACTCAAAATAGCTCTTTTCCTCATCTGCATGTTTGGCATGAACAATGGGTCAGGCTTTCTCTCCTGATACTGTGCCAATCTGTGAACTCAATATGGAGATCAGCCCTACCAAAGCGGGGAGTAAGGGAATCTTCAGAGCTGTAATTATTCTTCTTACCCTAAATTGAGCACTTATGCTGTACCAAGAGCTATAGTGAGTGATTTAAAGTTATCTGTTTTTCATTCTCACAACAGCCCTGTGATTTTAGTATTTTATCTCCATTTTCCAGATAAGAAAAAGGAAAATCAAGAGTTGAGCTCAATTTTGAAATCTAGTATCTCGACCTAGAAATCCTTGAATTTCCATTTTAGCTTGCTGCTTCTCATTTTCCTCCTTGACTTACTCCTAGACAATTTTTTGTTGTTGTTGTTAATATCTTAGATAACATTCTCCAGCTGAGCACAATGTTACCATGTGTCTTTGCTGGCCAAGGTGAAGCTACCTTGGCTCCTCTAGCAAAGTAGTAGTAATCTAAGTAGTCTAAGTAGTAGTGATAATAGTAATAATAGTAGTCTAAGCTTCACCAGTGTGATTCATTAAGCCTTTCTTTGTATATTTTTAGATCATGCATTCTTTCCTAGAAAGAAGAGATCACTTCTATGTCACCAGGCTCTCCTGCTCCACCCTGAGCACCAAGGAACCAGACCCCATTGCACAACCTCCAGGCACCATGATGACATCTGTAGCTGGCACCATGGAGACTTGTCACAAAATACTGTATCCCTTTAACTGATTTTTATTTTTTATTTTTTTAAGTAGGCTCCATGCCCAGCATGGAGTCAACACATGGCTTGAACTCATGACCTTGAGATCAAGACCTGCATTGAGTTCTAGTGGCCCATGGTTCACACACTGAGCCACCCAGATGCCCCTCCTTTAAATAATTAAATGCCCTAAGCCCCTTTAAGAATCTTTGAGCCAGGCAGAAACCTTAGAGTTCACTTTTGGAGTCCACCTTCTTCCCAGATAGCCAGGCTCTTAAATAATACTCATGTTCCCTTCCAATCAAAACTCATCTCAAAAAACCTACACACAAAAACATAAAACCTCATCTCTTGAATACTGACCTTTCAAGCTACAGGCAGCTATACTTGGATTTCAGTAATAATGATATCAATCTTTGCTCCCCCACCTTGATCTGCTATTCTTAATTTCTATATTTTTTGAATTTTCCTTTTATACCAAAACCAATACAATATTTTTGTACCATACTGATATTCAGGGTTTTATAATTCCCCCTTTTTAAAAAATTTCCTGTTTAAGGATCTTTATAGAGAAGGGTTTTTGTGTATAAGAAAGATTCTAAAAAGACTTTTAAGAATACAAATTATAAGCCTTACAATTTATTTTATAGGGTTATTTTATAAGGTTGTAGCATGCTCCCAGAGCGACCTATTGCCATGATAAATGGTTCTGATGTGTTTTATTTTAAATTTAAAAGGTAGATGACTATTCCCTTGTCTTTTGATTATACTTTCTTGTCACATAATTAAAGCTTCTTTTCATTTGATTATTGATCATTCCTATTTCCTCTTTATGAATAAATTACTTATAATCTTTGACATTGTTTTCACCTGGGCTTATCTTTTAATCAAATATAGAAACTTATTAAATATTAAAGAAATATTAAATGAGCATTTACTATAACTATCATACTAATCTTCTCAATCTATTGTTTGTCTTTCTATTTTGTTTGGGTATAATTGTCATACAGACATTCTAACTTGCATGTTGTCAAATATATCAGTCTTTTTATGGTTTCTGGGTTATCTGTTCTGCTTAAAACATTCCCACCTGAAGGCATTCACATATTATACATTTTTTTTCTAAAATTCATTTTATTTGGGATATTACCATTTGAATGTATACGCTAAATTGCTCATTCTGCAGAGAGTAACTTATAGCCACTTGTAATCATGCAATTAAAACCTGCCTTCCTGTTCAAATCCCTTTTTCTATTTGATTTTGTATACAGCTCTCCTGGGAAGTATATCCTGAGATCATACTTTTCTACCTAATGTAATCCCCAGTTCTTTTCTTCCACAAGAATGACGAACAAGAGAGGGAGCCATTAATTCAATTTGGGCAAATTCAAGCCTTTTTTTTCTAAGTAGCTATAATAAAATTGGCATTTAGAATAAACATAATTACAATAAACCTGCCTCCCTTCTATCTTACTGCCTTTGGGAGAGCTTTCTTCAAGGATTCTCACAAAACAGAGGTAAGCTTCATGCATATGTGTATTTATCACATTATTCCTGAGCAATTCTCCTTATCTCCAAACAAAAATATATTTTAACATTTATTTTTGGATGTCTAACTCCACCCTCATCCATACATTTCAGTTATATTTGTGTGAATTTCAGTTCTGTTCTCCCTTTGCCTCCAACCTGGCTTATCGTCCAGGAGATGCAGTCTGAAGATGCTTCCTCATGCAGCTTTTCTTACTGGTATCTTTCCTAGTCAAGCATTCAGTTCTTCTTTGTACTCCTCTTTCCTCATGTTCCATGATCCTGAATATTTTCTTACAGACCATTGCTGATCCTGCTTTATCTTTTTTTTTTTTTTTTTTTCAACTTTCTAAGACAAGCAAGTCTCATTACATATACTGAATTCTGCAAAATTTGTTTGGGTACCCACAGAAACAGAACTCTTCCATTCCTTCCTGGGAATGGGATAGTAACATTTCTCTTGATCTTTGTTACTCCCTACCAACTATAGTTCCCTCTTTCCAGAAGATAATTCAGGAGGAATGAGCCAGCTATCACCAGTCACCCTGTTAAAACATTTCTAACTCCAAGGTAAAAGAACACAGATTGAAATAACAATGAGACATATCAGACTGTTAGAAACATATCTAAGATAAATGCTATAAGCAAGCAGTGACAGCATCAAAAAAGATCCCACTGGCAACTTCAGGAGCAAATAAACCTTTTCAATTTTACATCATTTTTGTGTAACAAAATGGAAGGACATTTTTCCTTTCTTTGGCACCTCTTTCTCTGGAGAGGCAGATAAGAAAGGCAATAGAACAAATGACCAAACAGGAGTGGCTAGATCCTGAGTTCTATAAGAGATCAAGGGATTATTAAAGAGGAATGACTGATATTCCATTTTAGGGTTTTTGTTCTGCTAAGGCATAAATTCCAAAACCTCTCAAAGATGTAACTCAAGACTTACGGTGCATGCACTGCATGCCTAGCGCAATTATATTTATAGAATGCCTAACTATAAATTGCACCTATCTGTAATAACTTTCATTGTAATAGTTTTTAAAGATAAGTGTCATTGTGTCATATTTACAGGTGGGGAAAATGAACAGAAAGTTTAAGTTATTTACTCAATGTCACACAGGTGGTAAATATAGAGGTAAGAATTGAAGTGAAGTGATTTGACTCCCATAGCCCACAACATAAGCAGCATACCAAGTGTTCATTCATTAAAGGATGAGATACACAAAAAAGTAGAGAGGTATTTTTAGCTGGATGGGTGAGCACTGAATACAAGGACTGAATTCTATGGATGGATCAATCTGTAGCAGACCATGGAGAATGCTGAGGATATTAAGGTGATTTCTTCATTGTCACTTACCCTCCATTTTCTTTCTTTTTATCTTCTATTGGCTGGAATATAGACCTAAGGCATATGAACAGTGTCAATAGAGATAATGGAGATAATGGAGATAATGGAAAATGGCAACACCTATTTCCCTCCCTACTTGAGAAATAAATTTTTATCTTACATGCTCTTTTGAATTTGGTGACTCTCAATTACAGACATTAGTCTCTACCCTAAGGAGTGCATTTCCTTTAATTCATTCACAGTAAAGTGGCCAGAATAAATTTTAAAATACCTTTCAGATCACTTATTTGCCTTAAAATCTTCCAGTAGCTTCTAATGCATTTTATTTGAAATACCCACCCCCCTTTTTTTAAAAAATCACAGCTCACAGGCTCTTCTACTTTCCTTACACTGTCAAAGTGAGCCATACTGGCCTTTTTACTGTTCCTTGAACAGTTTGTTCCTGCCTTTGGTCTAGGTTTAAAACACTTTTCAATTTCTGAAAGTATTGTGTTTATATATTTTCTTTTTCATTACCTCCTCCTTCTTCTCAGAAGGCAAGTTACTTGAAGGCAGGAACCTCTGTTCTCTTGTTAGTTCTGCCATTTAAGACAGGGTCTTCCTCCTTATAAACATTAAAAAAAATAAATAAATAATTCAGTAGATGGAGGAACTGAGAGGTGAGCATGAGAATGTTCTATTTTTGTTCATCTTTTGCCATCCATCGTTTTCATGATTCTTGATAGTATATTGGGATTATGATAGTTTATAAGGGGAAATGAGTAATATATGGAGCCAAATATATGTTAAAACACATAGTAAACCCAGCTGAAAATGAGTTTCAAAGATGTTTCAAAACTATGTTAAATACTTTAATGTTATATCCAATAAAATACAATTTTCTAAAGAAATTGTTACGTAATGTTATCAGACACTTAAGTTCTGGTTTAGTGAGATAGTTGCTTAATTATTTAGGATAGACAATTAAGAGGAAGGGCTACAGAAGCAAATATAGTTCAGTGGAATTTTGGAATTTTTAAAGAATTTTAGTTTGATATGTCCAAAAGATATTTCTAATTGACACCTATACCATTCAATCTTTCTTTTCACGAATGAACTGCTTACCACAAATCCGCAGATGGGAATACTAATCCAAATTTAGATTTAACTCTGGTGTTTCAGAGTGTGGGAACTGCTTGGTTGAATTTTATAAAAATGAACTTAAAATAAGAACAAACAAAAACAAAAAAACCTGAAACTAAAATTTCCTACAAACTCCAGGTTTGCTTGGGAGCTGAAGAGCAGAAATTATATAATTGGTCTTTAAATTCCTCCTAACAGCACAGTGTGATGAAAATATTATGTATATTGGCAGGAGAAGAGTTAATAGGCTAAGTATGACTAATTATTTGGACAAGATTTGTTTTCTATCTTGAGAGATGGTAGAATTTTCATACTTTCATTGAGGCTATGGAGTACTGAGGACTAATGTTTCACAATTTACATAGCTAATTTCATTTACCTTTGATGCTTCCATCACATTTTCAAACATTATAATTTTTTCCTCTCTAATGCCATACTTCTGTCCCTGATAGCACTTAACATGGAGTTTTGCATATAGTAAGTGCTAAAAAATTTGGTTGAATAAATTGTTATCAGGAAACATATCTTACATATAAATTACATTTTCCCAGAGTCTGTGTATTAAAAAAAAATAAACCTTTTGTCTGCAGGAGTTTAAAATCTACGCCTCTTCAACACTTGTTCTCCAAATTCAATACAACCTATATTATTATCTTGTGGAACCATGGTGTGTGTGTGTGTTTAATATATTAACTTTACATGACCTTAATGCTGGTGAATTACATTAAAAAGAACAAGAAAGGCAACCAAGCTTGAAGCAAATATTATAAATTCATACATCCAAGATTTCAAATGTTTAATTAGCTATCCCAGTGTGATCCCTTCCAGGTATAGTATTGTTTAATTTCCTGGCAATATACAGCTTTCTTCTTTTCTCTTTTTGGTGTTAAGAATTTTATTGAACTATTTGATTCATTTTACTGTAGGAAACAAAAGAAAGAGTCAAGAGAAAGCTTTGAATGTCTTCTCCAACATTTTAGCAGGAAAAAAAAAAAGGCAAAATTCACATTTAAACTGTCTTTGAAAGAGGAGGTTTGCAGAGAAAAGGCCACTTTGATGTTTTATTTTAATGCTAATGTATTTGGGAGATGACTTTGATTGTGTTACATTCACACTATTTTGGGATAGCTAGGTTTATGAGCTATAGTTCAGTTTCTTTAACTGTATATGCAGTGGATTTATACACTAAATATGCCCACTATTCTAGTAATGGAAGAAAAATCTCAACAACCTGCCAATGACTGCTAAATTGACCCTAAGAGAATAACTCCTATAAGTGATAACCAATTAGGCTATGGAAGTCACTGGTAATTTTTGGAATAGTAACAGTGCTTGGGAATTTAGTGTGTGAAGACCAGCTACTCTCACTGAGTAAAAGGAGAAGAAATAGGACTAGTAGCATCTTCAAGCATGGAATGTGAGTGCCCTTCAAGAAGATGAAGGAATGAAGTGATACCAAATCTCTTTTCAAATGTAAAATGTATTTTATACACACAAAGCACAATAAACAATAAAAGCTAGAACTGGAATCCATAAAAAACAAACAAGAGAAAGATAAATGACCTGTCTGAGTATGGTTTCTCCTTTAAAATAGTTACGAAGTATGTCTCCAAAAAAGATGTTGAAGTCTTAACACCAAGTACCTCTCAATACAATCTTATTTGCAAACAGTCTTGACAGATTTAATCAAGTTAAGAGGACATAATTAGGATAGGCCTTAATCCAACATGACTGGTATCCTATAAGAGGGAAAACAGAACACAGACACACAAGTAGAATGCTATGTGGCAATAGAGTTAGAGATTGGATGGATACATCTACAAGGTAAGGAACACCAAGAATTGATGGGAACAACTGAAAGCTAATGAGGCAAGAAACAATCCTTCCCTAGAGACTTCAGAGGGAGCATGAGCATATAAACATTTTTATTTCATTTCAGTTTTCTAGCCTCCAGAATTATGAGGGAATGCATTTTTATTTTTTTAAGCCATGCAAGTTGTGGTTCTTTGTTATAGAAAACTCCAGGGAACTAATACAAGATTATTTTTACCTAGAATGTTACGGTAAAATCCATGTAAAATTACTCACATAATCCCCATTCTAACAATGTGGCAGGAATAATGAGATACTTATCCAGAAGTCCAGTCCAGGTTACTATTTTGGTTCATTTCCTTTTTTTTTTTTTTTTTTTTTGGTTCAGTGAATTGCCCCAATCTTGTGTACATAGGATTTTTAAGATTTTATTTATTCATTTGACAGAGAGCGATCACAAGTAGGCAGAGAGGCAGGCAGAGAGAGAGAGGGGGAAACAGACTTCCTGCTGAGCAGAAAGCCTGATGCAGGACTTGATCCCAGGACCCTGAAATCATGACCTGAGCAGAAGGCAGCAGTTTAACCTACTGAGCCACCCAGACACTGGATTTTTTCTTAATTGAGATACTTTATAGGTACATTCTTTACATGAATATATATTTACATTAATACTTATATGCTATAATAAAAATGTGGCAAAGTAGATTTTTAAATTATACCCAGTAACAGTATATTGCCCAATATCAATTTTTTTAAAAGATTTTATTTATTTACTTGAGAGAGAATGAGAGAGCATAAGCAGGGGAAGTGGCAGGCAGAGAGAGAGAAGCAGGCTTCTTGCAGAGCAGAGGAAACCTGATGTGGGACTTGATCCCAGGGCTCTGGAATCATGAACTGAGCCAAAGGCAGTGGCTTAACCACCTGAGCCACCCAGGCACCCTCAATTTTTTTTCAAAGATTTTATTTATTTATTTGAGATAGAATAAGAGTGAGTGAGAGAAAACATGAGCAGCCAGTGCGAAGGGAGAGAAGCAGGCTCCCCACTGAGCAAGGAAGGCTCTCCACTGAGCAAGGAGCCTGACATGGACCCTGGGATCACACCTGACCACAAGGCAGGTGCTTAACCAACTGAGCCACCCAGGCACTCTGTCATATATCAGTATTTTAAAGGTTTGTTAGTAGTGACACCTGGATAAAAGGGTGTGTTCCTAACTCATGGCTCCCAATTTTAAAACATCTCTGGTCAAACACTATTTTCAGGATCATTGTTGGCTGGTTCTTAAAACATAGATTCTCACCTGTCTTTATTAGAGTGCTCATAGTTAAGTTTTCTGTAATGAAAGGTGATCTTTCTTCTTTCTATCACTGAAGCTCAATCCCTGACATGCAGTACTCATATGCATTGTTAGAGAAGCAAAAAATAATGTTTTAAAAATCTATTTACTTCCCATAATGCGGCATCACCATCTCCTTTTCTTCCTTTCTTTTTCCTACTTTGACAATGGAGGCCTCCTCTGTTTCTGAAGTTCAAAGTCACAAAACTTGTTTCACATCATGCTTAGTGATTCTAATGGAAGATAGATGAATTTTCTATAATTACCTGAGATATATTTGAATAACAGTGTTTCATACATCACTCACCCACAAGTATTTATCATACACCTACTATATGTTGGATACGATAGTTAATTGCTGGAGATAAAAAGATAAATGAAACAGCTTCTTCTAAGAAGTCAGAGTTCCCCAAAAGAAGTAAATATGCAAATAAATTTTAATTTAATATAGCCTATAGTACTATAGGGACAAAAACTGTGCCATCACCAAGAACAAAGTAAGTGTTTCTGCCTGAGACACATTTTGTGAAGTGAATATAATAGCCATCCCTACCCTTTGGAAACACCCTACTTGAGACAATATTTTGAAGGACACAATCAAGTCATACTATTTAACCTGTTGTGGCACAAGTTCCCTAAGTGTTTACCAGTTTTTCTGTAGTTTCTCTGTTGAACCTTAGTGTCAAGCTGCATTTTCTGGGCATTTGTTTCTAGGTGGCAATATGTAACTACTCTTCACCAATGGAAGCAAAAATGGTATATAGCATTTCAGGAGGGGCTCCTAAAAATCTTTCAAATGATCTTTATTTTCTTAACACATGGTTGAATATAGAAGATCCAGTGGAGGACTGAGGGCTTTCTCAGAAAATCACAGTATTGAGATAAAAAGAGCCTGGATTCCTGAATTACCATGGGGAATGCAGCCTCCCAAATACTCAATACATTGAGTGTGAATACATTTTTTGTATTATGCATAGTCAATGATATTTTGGGACTCTTTGTTATAACAATTAGTCCACGCTTACTAATATGTACCCTTATCATATGCTGTTAGTATGTTGGTAACTAAAAGTTTAATGAACAAAGAAAGACAAAGAACGATGAAGGACATTCTAGGGATAAGCAACACCATATACCAACAGACTGAGTCACAAAAAGTAGACTAGGGAAGAGTGACTATCAGTGAATAATGGTAGGTCATTCTCTGGAAATGCAGAGCGAGAATGTCAGAAAATAGGATAGTAAATTAGATGGATTTTAGAGGATTTTATACACCAAGAAAGAAATGGAAACCAGGGACAGAAGGTTTTTAAAACAAAAGAATGAATGACATAAGCAACTCTAATTTACTTCCACCTTCCTTCCTTTTCCCTCTTCCTCTGATCAAGAAGGATAACTCTATAAACAGTGTAGTTAATGATTTAAAAGTGAGAAAGGTTGGATGGCTGGGAAATCAGAATACCAATAGAGCAGTTTAGAAGTGGTAGTAGGCCTTATGTATATAATAAGGAATTTGGCTTTGTCCAGAGAATATCTGGCTTCTGTTCCCAGCTCTTAGGAGGTAACTTCTAAATCCTTGGAATTTCCTGAGTGATAGTAGTATCTCCTTTTTTTTTTTTTTTCCTCTCCAGTTTTTCATAGCAGGCGCATTGGACCACACCTGATAGTTTACTCTAAAGAGAAGACTCAGGTTGTGCCAGCTACATCAGAAAGCCCAACCACATGATTTAGAATAAGAGTATTGGATCATGCACTATTAGTTAACCTAGGGACTGAGTTCAGTTTAAAAAACAAGCATAATTTAAAGTTAAAATAAGGGCGATCAATCATGCCTACATAATAAAGCCTCAAAAACTCTGCTCACCAAAACCTGTATGTTTCCAGAGTTGGTAGTGCTCTATGTGTACTATCACATACTGATGCTAATAGAGTAACTTATCTGGAGGACAACAGAAGTCTTGCATCTGGTATGCTCCTAGACTTTGTCCTCTGTATTTTTTCATTTGGTGGATTTCTACATCCTTTACCTGTAAACATTATAACTATGAGTATAAGATCTTCAGTAATTTGATAGGAAGCCTTATAGAACTTATCAAACCCGAGGTTGATTTTGAGAAACCCTCAGACTTGCAGTTGGTGTCAGAAATTAGGATGAACTTGTGTGAACCTCTATGTGGTTTAACCATAATTGTTTGCAGATGGGGTTAGAAGTCTTAGATAAAAGTAGCAGTATGGAAGATTGTGCCCTTAACTACACAATGTGGCCAACTCTAGGTACCCTGTACTAAGAATTGAGTCATCTTCAGTCATGATATTATTGGAACACGTCCTTCCCCTAGTCCTGTAAGTAATCCCAGCTTCTATGTGCTATCCCTAACTACGGTCCAGGGAAGTAGAATAAGATATCCTAAACATCTTGGGAGAGAAACAGAGTAACTCAACTTAATTTCTCTTCTTTCTTTCTCTTCAAAAACAGCTTCTTGCAGGAAACAAACATATAGTTTTGTTACTTTCTGCTATAAAAGTTATTGGGCTGGCTGCAATAAGAAGTTTGACAAATATATTTCTAATATATAAGTCTAATTCTGAGATTCAGTATTAAGAAGTTCATTGTTAGCACACATCTAAACCCGTTCCTCCTATCATTAGTTATTAATGAAGTCGCAAATTGATTTCCATCTCCTGAGTTTGTCCATCTCTCAATTCATCCAGAATTGAGCAGGATTAATGAGATTATTTATTATTGCCTCTCTGTCATCCTGTCCAAAATTTTAATAATAGAAGTAGATATCTGGGGAAATTTTTTCTTAATAAGAAAGAATATAAGATAGATTAATGATATCTACATGATATTTGATGGCAAATTTGCACTTTCCACTGTACCAGACATTTTTTGTAACTATTTACTTTCATCTATTAAGATAATGGCAATAAAGATGTATAAGAATGGCAAGTTTGGGAAAATATTTTAGTTTTTGAAAATTAAAATTAACATGATTTGCAAGTTATTAGGTTTGAGAAAAGAGAAATAGGAGTTTATGATTTGAGATTTGGGGTATGGTAAATTAATAAAATCCAGTGTGACTCTGGGGAAAAGATGGTAACATATTAATTTTAAGACTGTATGTAGGACATATAGATGTCTGGAAGATAATCTAGACACCTAGATTATATAGCTACTAACCAATGCTAAGAGACCTGAATGTTTCCTTCATCTTTAGAAACCTATACATTCGTCTATGGCCATACCACCCTGAATATGCCCAATCTTGTCTGATCTTGGAAGCTAAGCAGGGTCGGGCCTGGTTTGTACTTGGATGGGAGAAACCTATACTTTCACTCTTCTAATTATTTACATATAAATTTATTTTGGCATTACTCCTAAGTTAGGAAGAACATATAGAGTTTGCTCATGCTTAGAGACCTGACACATCTTTAAGAAATTTCTATTTATCCATGGCATGGTATGTTCTACTGAAGACTCATATCAGAGAAGCAAGGACAGTGAGGTGTAGAATAGGAGTTTACAATGCCTGTCCCCTCACAGAAACATCAACTTGAACAACTATCCACATTCAAAAATACCGTAACAGGAGTTAAAAATTCCAGGGGAGAGATTATAACATCTCAGTGGAGAACAGGAATAAGAAAAAAAAAAAAAAAAAGAATGCACTGAAAAAGGTGGGAAAGACAAACTTATTACTCATATCATTCCTCCCTCAAGTCTAGGCAGCCCAGTGCCAAGAGAGACACATTCTCACTGGAGAAGGAAATGAGCATTTGATTTTGACATGGACCCCAGCACCAAGTTTGCCCCAGTAAGCCCCATGATTAGGCCAGCCCCCATAGGATGAGGAACCAGCCAAAAACCCTGGACCAAGGCGTCAGACCCAGGCCAGTGGCAGACCAGCCCCCATGGACTCACACTCAAGAGCTTCTCCAGCACCAGGCTGTCTCTTTGGACATAGGATTCAGATTGGCCCCTATGAACACAAGGCCCAGGCCCACCTTTTTGGATCTAGTCATTAGGCCTGACCTCACAAACCCATGTAAAGGGCTCACATCAGTGGTCCCTGGTGGCAGGATGGCACCCACAGACTCAAGTTCCAAGCCCACCTATGGACTCATGTATTAGGTCTGTCACCAGAGAATCAAGTGACAAGCCTGCCCTTTATATGGAAGGATCAGACTTGCCCCAGTGGACAAAGACTCCAGACACACTCCCATGGACCCAGATACCAGATCATCTGTAGACCCCACCAGATGGTCTTTCCAGAATCTCTGAAGGGCTGACTGGTGAAGGGCGCTCCCTGCCAAAGCCAGTCAGTAAAGATTTAGAGGTGCCTCCTTCTTCAAATGTGCAGACACCAATGCAAGGCCAAAGGTATAACAAATAATCAAAGAAAGACACTATCAGTGTAACAAAATGAATCATCAGTAACTGACCCTAAAGAAATACAGATCTAGGAGTGCCTGGGTGGCTCAGTCAGTTAAGTGTCCAACTCTTGATTTTGGTTCAGATCATGATCTCAGGGTTGAGATTAAGCCCCAGGGTAGGCTCTGAGCTGGGTGTGGAGCCTAATTAAGATTCTCCCTGTCTCTCTGCCCCTTCTCTCTAAAAAGGAAGAAAAAAAAATAGATATCTATGAACTGGTGACAAAAAATTCAAAATAATTACCTTAAAAGAGTTCAGTGAGTTACAACAAAATCAGTAAAACAATATATGAACAACATGAGAAGTTGAAGAGTTTGACAATTCCAGGCAAAAGCTATATGAGTCTATCACCACTAGACCTGCCTTACAAGAAATATTAAAAGGGGTTCTTTAAATTGAAATGAAAAGATATTAACCAAAAAAATGTAATAACATATGAAAATATAAAACTCACAGTAAAAGTAAGAATATAGTCAAATTCAGAATACTCTAATACTGTAGTGGTGGTGGATAAATCACTTTAACTTTGATGTAAAAATAAAAGATAAAAAGTATTAAAATATAACTATAATAAATTTTAATGGATACATAATACATAAAACATATAAACTGTGACATAAATAATAAATTGTGCTGGGAGGATAAGTTGAAGTGTTAATTTTTCTATATGGTCAAACTTAAGTTTTTCTCAGCTTATAATCATTTTATAAGATGTTTTCTGTAGGACTATTAAAAAAACTGGTAAAAACAACTAAGATCCATAGTAAATGCACAAAAGATAATGAAAAAAGGAAGCATACTACTACAAAACAAAAATAAAAACAAATAAAACTGCAAGAGAACAAGAGAAGGGTAGGAGGGGAGGGAGGAAAAGAGGGATAGAGGAAGGAAGAAAGAATGGAAAAAAGAAAGAGGTAGGGAGGCAGGGAGGGAGGGAGAGAGAAAGGAAGGAGGAAGGAAGGAAGTACAAAAACAATTAACAAAATATAGAGAGTGGCTGAATGGATAAAATAAAAATTAAGCTCCAATAATATGTTGCCTATAAGAGACTCACTTCTGCTTTGAGGAAACATATATGCTCTAAATGAAGGGATGGGAAAAGATATTGAACATTAAGGGTAAACAAAAAATAGTAGGGGTATACTTGTACTAGACAACTTTAAGTCAAAAACTGTCACAAGAGACAAGGAAAGTCACAATGTAATTCTACAGGGGTCAATTCATCAAGATGATAAACAACCATATATGTAGATGAACCTCAAACTGGAGCACCTAAATATATAAAGCAAATATTACAGAATGGAGGAGAGAAAAAGACCACAATAATAGTAGGGGACTCTGATACCTCACTCTCATAATGTATAGATCATACAGACAAAATATGAAAGATGAAACAGCAAGCATGAACTAACTACATTATGGATGAAATGGATCTAACGGAATCCATAAGAGCACATCTAGTAGAACAGGATGCACATTTTTTTCCACTACACATGGAATATTCTCCAAGATAAGGTAAATGTTAGGGAAAGCAAAAACAAAAACAAAAACAAAAAACAGCTCTTAACAAATTTAAGAAGACTGAAAGCCTGTCAAGTATCTTTTCTAGCCACACTGGTATGAAAGTATACATCAGTAACAGAGGGAAATTTACAAGTTCATAAATGTATGGAACTTAATATAATCCTGAGCAAAGGTGTCAAAGATGAAATCAACGGGGAAATTAAAAAAATGTGGAGACAAATTTAATGTAAGAACAACAGACCAAATATTACGGGATGCAACAAAAATACTTCCAAACGGAAATTTATAGCAAGAAGTGAGTACACGAAGGGGGGAAAAAAGATCTCAAATAAACAACCTAGCCTTACACCTCAATAACAAAAAGAACACACTAAACTAAAATTATTAGAAGGAAGTAAATAATAAAGATCATTGCAGAGACAAATAGAGACAAGAAAAAGAATAGGAAAGATCAGTAAAAGTGATAGTTCATTTTTGAAAACAAAAATAAAGTTGACAAACATTTAGCTAAACTAAGGAAAAAAGTCATAAATAAATTATAAATGACAGAAGAGACATTACAACAGGTACTACAGATATGCAGATGATCATGAGTGATTACCATGAACATTTACAGATCAACAAATAGCATAATTTAGAACAAATGGATAAATTCCTAGAAGCACACAAAGTACTAAGATGGAATCATGTGGAGGTAGGAAGTTTATTTTTTTTAATATTTTATTTATTTGAAAGAAAGTGAGGGAGTGAGAGAAAGAGTGCACACAAATCGGGGGGGGGGGCAAAAGAAAGAGAGAAACAGACTCCCCACTAAGCGTGGATCCCCACCCCCACCCATGCATGGCTCAATTCCAGGACCTTGGGGATCATGACCTGAGCTGAAGGCAGATGCTTAACTGACTGAGCTACTCATGTGTCCCCAGGAGGTAGGAAGTTTAAACAGGCATAGATCAAGTAAGGAGACTGAGCAGTATTGGAAAACCTCCCAACAAAAACAATAATAAAAAACCCAAACCTCGGAGCTTCACTGGTGAATTCTACCAAATATTTAAATAAGAGTTAATGCCAATCTTACTCAAACTCTTCCAAAATGTTGAAGCGCAAACTCATTTTACAAGGCCAGGATTATTTTCATACCAAAGCTGGACAAGTACACTGCCAGAAAAGAAAATTACACACCAATAAGCTCGATGAATATGAATTTAAATATCCTCAATACAATCATAGAAAACCATATTCAATAGTATATTAAAAAGATCATACACCATCACCAGGTGTGATTTATCCCTGGGATGCAAGGATGGATAAATTTATGCAAACCATAATTGTGATATATCTCACTAATTGAAAGTATATTATCATATGATCATTGCAATAGATGCAAAAAAAGAATTTAACAAAATTCAATACTCTTTCATAATAAAAACTCTCAATGAGAGAGGTATAAATTGATGACTTCAACATAATAAGGGCCATGTAAGACAAATCCATAACTAACATGATACTCAATGTTAAAAAGCTGAATTCTGTCCCTTAAGATCAAGAAAAATACAAGGATGCTCATTCAGGCCACTTCTGTTCAATATAGTGCTGGAAGTATAAGCCCGAGCTATTAAGAAAGAAAGAAAAAGTGCATCCAAACACAGAAAGGGAAGTGAAAATTACTTCCTTTTGGATAAGACATAGTCTTTTAAAAAAAATAATTAATTAATTTTTTTCTCACCGTAGCACATACCCTCTCCATCCCCCAGCCACCCCATCCCTTCCATACCCCTCCCCTCTAGCAACCCTCAGTTTATTTTGTGAGATTAAGAATCTCTTATGGTTTGTCTCACTCTCTGGTTTCATCTTGTTTCATTTTTCCCTCCTTTCCTCTATGATCCTCTGTTTTGTTTTACACAGAAAACCCTAAAGGCTCCACTAAAAAAAAAAAAAAAA
>RCUC01149976.1:0-33393 GCA_003697995.1 Taxidea taxus jeffersonii | reverse complement strand
GTTCTTAGCCCTGGGTTTTCTCTCTCTGCTCCTCTCTCTTGCTAGCCCCTCGAGAGCGCAGCTAACCTCTGGCTTTCAGCTCTCACTCATGTGCAGGCTGTTTCAAATTCTTACCTCATCTGAGTGCTGCACCCTCACTGCCCACTGGACAGTCCCACCAAGGTATCAGGCAGTTCAAAGACATGACATCCAGTCAGCAACTCCTGCCAATTTAACCTTTCAGACGTCTCTGACACCCTTCCCCTCCCAGCTCCTTGGTTCATGTGGTATTTGCTACCAGAATCACCAATGAAACAAGCTTCTCTGATCTAATCTGACTCACCTTTACCCAGGTCCAAGATTAATCAAGGAAAAAGAAAGACACTAACATTTCTTGAACACATATTATGTGCTTGGCCCTTTATATACACACTTCATTCTCACTTCAACCCTAGGGTGCTATCACCCACTCATTTCACAGATGAGAAATGGAGGTTCAGAGAAGTGAAGTCACCTGTTCTAGATCACACAGCTAGGAAAACACAGAGATGTTCTAGATCACACAGCTAGGAAAGCAGAGACCTGTTCTAGAGCTCGCAGCTAGGAAAGCACAGACCTGTTCTAGATCACGCAGCGAGGGGGAAAAGCACAGACCTGTTCTAGATCACACAGCTAGGAAAACACAGAGATGTTCTAGATCACACAGCTAGGAAAGCAGAGACCTGTTCTAGAGCTCGCAGCTAGGAAAACACAGAGCCAGGACTCTGGCCCAGGTCTGCCAGAGGGAAGTGCTCTGTCCCATTTCCCCATCTACCCCTCCTACAAGTGGGGTTTGAACAGATGTCAGAGTGGGCGTTGGGCGGGGGTGGGGTGGGGGGCGCAGAGGAGAGTGACAGCTGGTCCTGGAGAAGGACTGGGGAGTATGAGATGGGGTGGGATATAAGTGGCCCTTGGAGGGGGTCCTCACCTGTCCCTCAGGCCCAGGCAGCAGCTGTCCAAAGTCCTGCCCGTTGGCAAAGGCCTCCAGTACTGACAGGAGGTCCCGGTTGCAAATGGCGGTCCGGAGTCTCTGAGGCTCCGGTGTGGACCGGCGGGCAAATCTGTGTTCCACATACTTGGCCACGATGTAGTCCCTGCGCGTGCTCCTGCCGAAGTCAACCACAGTTTCAGAGCATGGGCCGTTTCCACTCCGCTGACCCCTGGAACCATTCCACAGGAGCGTCGGATCCCCCCCCACCCCCGCACCATGTCCTGGACTCCTGGACTCCAGATCTGCAGCTCCCTTCTCCCTAGACTTCTGGTCCAAGATCCTCCTGAGACTACGGGAGCTGGAGAAGCAGAATCCCCAGCCAGGACCCAAGGCCCAACCCCCATCTGAGAATCCCCTTACATGTCACTCTCAGCTGAGGGTTTAGGGCCGCCTTGTGCAGGCAGCTGGGCCTCCAGGACCTCATTGAATCGCGTGTTTCCGATGTTCAAGGCCAGCTGGGGTCGCAGGAAAGCGGTGGGGTAAGACCGGTGCTTAGGACAGCGCCCCTGGAGGACTGAGCCTCCAGAAGCCCCACCCCGACCCTACCCTTTCCGGATCTTCAGGATCCTGCCCCACCTCGCCCCACCCGACCAGAGCGCAAAAACGTGGGGCAGAGCCAGTAGGCCCAAGCCCCGCCCCCGGTGAAGCCACGCCCCAACCCCCTCTGGCCCCGCCCCACCCTCACCAACAGCTCGGAGGGGCCCAGCAGGTCCAAGGTGAGGGACTGCATGCGTGAGAAGCGCACGCCCAGCTCCCGGTGGACGCCGGAGCACTGGATACAGGTGAGCACGCCCAGGTTGGTGCTGAGCCATGTGGGGTCTGCAAGGGAGAGAGGCTCGTGCCTGGAGGTTTTTGCCCTTCCCCTCCGCTGCCAGCTCCCTCCTGTCTCCCCACCCCTCTGGCCCACCTGCAGCCCCGCAGTCGCAGCACTGGCCATTCCCAGGCCTGCTCTTCACCTCGGCGATAAGCAGCTTCGTGAGGTCCTGGGGCTCCCCATCCAGCCCGGCGCCCCCCCAGGGTCCCGGGCCACCGCCACTGGGCTCCGCGAGGAAGGCACTGCTCAAGGCCTCATCCTTGCTATTCTGTAACACTGACACCCACCTACGGAAAGGGTGCAAGGGAGCATGGGAGTGATACCAGCAGGGGTCACCTGGCTGGGAGGTAGATAAGGCTCTCCTGACCCCACCCCCAGGCTGTCCTGGCTGGGGAGGGGAGAGGGGAGGTTGAAAGCGGGGTTGGGGCGGTGGTGTCACTCACGCCTCACACTCATGTTCATCTTCTGCCTGGAAGTGGTATGTCCTGTTGTCTGTGGGGAGAGGCGGTATGTCTGTCCCACAGAAGTCCAAGGAGCCCTCACCCACCCCCAGGATCCAGGTGGAGCTTTGTCCCTGTGGAACCAGACTCTGCCTAGCTGGGAGCTGAGGGGTGGGTAATAGTGGGCGGATAGTGGCTGGCAGCATGGGCTGTTTCTCAGAAGTCACCTCCAAAGGAGGAACCTACCAAGACCCCTCTGTTCCAGGGTCTGGGGAGGTCCCCCAGAGCACAGGCCCCCCAGACCACCCCCTCCAGCCCCAGCTCAGAGACAGGGTATCTTCCAAACCTACTGCCACCATCCCATGTGGGCCCTCGGCCTCCTGTGTGGTCTCCCTGCTCCCCAACTCCCCTTTCCCCCATCTGTACTATCTGCCAGACTGATGTGCCCAAGGTTCTCATCAGGCCACCCCCTCTTCAGGACCTTCTGTGGCTCCCTATTGCCAGGAAATAAGGTCCGAAACTTTAAGAGGCATTCCCAGGCTTCATCTCCCACCACTCTCCTCTGCGAACTCTGCACTCTGGTCAGCCTGGTCAGACCCACTCTCCTGCTCCCGTGCCTTTCATCATGCCAGTCCTGTCTCCTGAAACGTCCTCCCCCCAAACTCAGCATTCTCTATCCTTCAAGGCTACACTCAAAGGGTCTCTCCTCCAAGCAGCCTTTCCTGATTCCCCACAGCAGGGCAGGCCTTCTCCTCCCTTATCTTTGACAGTGCTATATCTGTACCTCTCTTCTGGATACTCCCCCATCATCTTACTGGGTCCCAACATCACATCCCTGCCAGAGAGAGCTGCCCTAGAGTGAGATCTAGGTCTTTCTCAGCCTGCACTGGCCCCCACGTCTCCTGGCACCAAAGCCTCCAAAGGATGAAGAGTGAAAATGTTAGGGAAATAATAACTTCCAAAGCCGAATTATGCAAATCCATCCAAATATACTTTACAGAAGTAATCATATTTAATGTGGGATGGGGGTGCATTTTAATATTTAATAGTCTGTGGAGTGAAGCCTCTAAAAACAGCATCCAGGGCCTCAGGTGTCTGATGCCTGCAGGGCCAGCCGTCTGATAAACACAAGGGGGACTGGGCACGGGGCCCTAACTAGAGCCTTCTGGGAGCCAGCAGGTCTCTTAGAGACGTGCTGGGCAGTTGTTGGGGAGGAGACAGGGTCTACTTACGGGTCACCAGGTCAAAGCACTTTTTCTCCTCAGGGTTTGGCCTCACTTGGCACGTCAGCAGGGTCAGCTTCACTGGGGGCCGGTTTATCTGTGGGGATTTGGGGAGAGAATACACATGTTCCCCTCTGAGTCTCCCAAACTCGCAGGCCTCCATTTTCCCACTCTGTTAAACGGGCATAATTGTCCTGTTCTGGTTCATGTCTCCCCTCTCCCAGCGCCTTAGGGATGTGGCGTGTGGGCCAAGATCAGGTTGAGAGCTTTGAGTCCCAGCCTTCCTCCCACAGGGGGTCTCCAGGGATCTGGATCCAGGTTTGGAGGCCAGGGCTAGAGGGAGGGTTTGACACTTGGTTGTTCAGAAGTGAAGAGAGGACCTATCTATGGTGCTCTCTCCAGGCCTCACCGTGCTGTGGGAGATGGTCAGGCAGCCATACTTGACTCCACACTTCCTTTTCTGCCAGACTCTTCGAATTCTAGAGCCCAGAGGGATAGAGAGACACTGACCCAAGGCTTACACCTAATTCCCCTGTATCAGAAAACAGAGTCCTGACCAGGTCCCCGGCCCCACCCATCTGACCTCCAGCCACACCTCTTCATTCCCTGACCCCTACACCCCTCACTTTCTGGGGCTCCCTTCTGATGGTGGAGACATAGTCTTGCCCTGAGGTATACCTC
The DNA here is from genome assembly GCA_003697995.1 of Taxidea taxus jeffersonii. Taxonomy (NCBI): domain Eukaryota; kingdom Metazoa; phylum Chordata; class Mammalia; order Carnivora; family Mustelidae; genus Taxidea; species Taxidea taxus. The sequence goes on along the minus strand of RCUC01149976.1, from coordinate 29,226 downwards.
CCAGTCTGATGGGGGAAAAACAGCCCCCACTCTCCGGGAATCCTTATTCTGAAGGGGATCACATGACCCTGGCCTTCTGAGAGCTGCTAGTCTGATAAAAGAGACACAGCTCTGGACTTTAGGGAACTCCTAGACTGAGAGGAGGATCAGGCTCTCGACCACAACAGCTGCATTACGATTAAGGATAAAGTAAGATAAATATTGAGACCCCCCCCAAAATAAAATTAGCAAACCCACGATCCAAAGCTACTTAACACTTCTTCAAGAAGTAAACATTAATTAGTATATCAAAATTATTATTCTGTGATAAAAACTGATTAGTCAGGAGAAATGGGAACACGTCCCATGAAGCCTTTGCATTTCACACACTGATTTTTTTTTTTTTTTACACCAGGGAGCAAGGCACAGTCAACACTTTCATTTCCAGGCATACTTAGTATATTACAAGGTTCAAGGGAAGGGCACAGGGATGATCTAGGGCGTAATAAGTACTCAGTAACTGCTAGCAGCTGCTTTTATCCTTTTTCAAGTTAGGAACAACCAGTGACTTCTAAGAGAAGTTCACATGCCTAGGATTCGGAGGATTTTGCATTGCTAGAGTGGAGTGGAACCCGCAGAGTCTACATAAATGAAGAGAACGCGCCCCCTGGGCAGCTCCCCCAACTGTCATTTACTGGCTGTGTGGCTTGGGCAAGTTAGTCCAGCTCTCTGAGTCACTTACCCATCACTCTTCTTGTAGAGAAAGCCCACCTTCTCTGTCCCAAACTGCTTGTTGCCTTGGTGCTGATGGATGCTGTAGCCCCCGCCACCTCCTGAATTCTTCCGGCTCAGAGTCTCCTGTTCCTCCAACATGCAAAGGAGGCCTTAGGGCGTCTGGGTGTGCAGAGCCTCATTCTGCAGGGGCCTCTCTCAGATGCTTCTCAAGGGACCCTTGAAGTGGGTCCCCCTCTCCCTCCCTCCACGGTGGGCCTCGGGAGAAGGCGTTCACTTGGGGATGTTTCAGGGGCTGACCTCTCTGCTGTCAAGCTGCAGTGTCCCTCGGAGGGAGTCCCGGAGCCGGGTCAGCTTCTGGAGCTCCTCCTCTTGGGCTTGACGGAGCTGTGGAACAGAGGACCCCTCTGTCAGCCAGTGGGCTGGCCAGGCGCATGGCCCAGACCGAGAGGAGCAGGGGCCAGCTCTCCACACCGTCAGACTCCTCCCGGATAGCAGGGGCTTGACCAGGTCCCCAAGGCCGAGGCCCAACTTACTGCATGTACAGAGGCTGCCAGCTTCTCGATGAAGGGGGACAGGCTCTGAGCGGCCTTCCAGCCATCTTGGAAAAAGCTAAGAGGTGTGAGGCCCAACAAGGGATGAGAAAGATGAGAAGGAGAGAAGCAGCACGTGTGGGAGAAGGTGCTCCCAAGGATCACGGGGCACCTGGGGGCAGTATTCTGTCAAGCAGGAACCTGCTCTGCGGAGCCCAAGTTGTCTGGGTCTAGATCCCACTTACTAGCTGGGGGATATTAGTAAATCTGAGGCTCAGTTTCTGAGGAGAAAGTGGGTTGCTGGGGATTGAGTGGGAGCCAATATGTAAGAGAAAGTACTTAGTGCCTGATACATGGTGAACACCCCCTTAAGGGAAGCTGTACAAAGCATCACCAATGAGGCAGAGTCCTCGAGGGCCTGCCAGACCCTGGGGAGGAGCCTTGTTTTGTGTTGCCTTAAGGGTTAAGGGGCAAGGACCATGGGATGGGCGTGGGGGCTGGGCAGAGACCTACTTGTGCTGGGCGTGGAAGAACTTGATGAGGCTCTGCAGGAAATCAGGACCCTGCTTCAGCTGGCTCTCCCCGGCTCGCAGCAGATACTGGGGAAAGAGCAGGGCCAAGCACGAAGTGTGAGCAGAAGCTGAATCCTGGGGGCAAAGGGGCTGCCGTCCCCATCCCGGGCTCATCTTCTTGGCCATCACTGAACCTTGGCGCCATCCCTCTGGGCCAGAACCTGTGACTGGGCCCCCCTGGGGGTTCAGGAGACGAGGACAGGAAGACAGGAAGACGTATCCCACTGCGCCCTCACCCCTGCAGCATCCTTACCTCACACATGTGCAGCTGGAAGACACGTCGCTCTCTCTGAGTGTCCTGGGCCACCTCCCCAGGCACCCCTCCTGTCACCCGGGCCCGGTCCCTCTCCAGCCTGGCCCTAGGCCCCAAGGAAAGAGAGGCCTGAACAACTCTCACTGGGACCCCTTTCATGTCCTACCACCTCCCCATGCTCCTCTCTGCCACGAGCACATGAGAGTGAGGGGGCCTCCCGTGCGCCGGCCGTGTGGCAGGGCGGGGGTACAGTGGTGAACGAGGCAGATTCGGGACCCCACAGGCTGGTGGGGGAGAATGACGTGGATCAGATCCCAGCCATCAAGAGAGCCATGGAAAGCTAAAGTCTGTGAAGTTGCCAGGAGGAAGCTAGGAACATCAGACCCTGTGACAGCTGGTGGCAAGAGGCCTCAGGGCTCAGGAGTGGAGGCAGAGAGGAGGTGGTTCCCGGTGAGGGACAGAGGGGCCAGATCACACAGGGCCTGGTTCAGATCATGTCAGATGGGGCCTCTCGGGCTTGTGGCTGAGAGCAACCTGGGCCTTGCCCCCACAGATCTCAAGGGTTGGCTGTTTTCCCTCTTCGGGGATGGGTGGATCTGTGTGTAAATGATTTCCTGGAAATCCCACGCCCAGCAGCCCACCCACTCTCAGCCCGAGAGTGTTTCCACATCTGGGGCTGGGCACCTGTCACCACAGTTCCTCTGTCAAGGAGACGTCTTGCTTATCAGTGATGCTTTGAAGTAGGTGCCAGCCCCAAGCAAAGACGGCTGTGGGATACATGACAAACATCACTCTCCCCCACCTTGGTCTCCCCATCTGCAAAATGGGGATCCTTCTCAGAGGACACAGAAGACTTAGCACACAGAAGACCCTACAGCTATTATTATCACAGGTCCCTCTAGGCCTTAGTTTTCCCATCTGTAAAGTGGGGAAGCAATGACCTAGGCAGAGTTCATTCTGGCTTTAAAGTTCCAGGCCCCACTGAGGTCAGGCCTCTGGGGTAGTGTTTATACACAGAATCTGTCCCTGGAGACCCATACAGCAGCTTCTCAACCCTAGAACTACAGCTACTTTGACCAGATGATTCTCTGAAGTGGGGGCTGTTCTGTGCATATAGGATGTTTGGAACCTCTACCCACAAGGTTCCTGTAGCCTTTCCCAGTTTTGATAGCCAGAGATATCTCCAGGGGGTGATGTTGGGGTGCAGAATCTCCCCCAACTGAGAAACCACTGCTCTAGGGTGCAGTTCTGTAGGTTTTCTAGAAAAAACTTCTTAGGAGTGACTCTTTTACATTTCCCTAAAACTTGATGATATCCTGAGAGGGAGTCTGTAACAGGGTAGTGGAGTTAGGGTGGGGACTGACCCTATGGCCCGGGCTTCCTGGGGGGATCACGACAGATGCTTTTTGGGGGAATCTGAAGATAAGCAACAGGGAGAGGTGATGGCTAAGCCAGCAGGGGTCAGCAGTGAGCCTGGCAGCTTGCTAAGGAGGGTGGGAGAGAGAGAGGGCAGAGCTGCTGGCAGGGGCAGGGGAATCTCCCACAGACATTGCTACCACATTTTCCAATAGTAAAAAATGAAAAACAAGCTAAATGTTTATCAGGAGGAAGTAGTTAAATTATGCTATGGCCAGCTACAGGAATACTATGCAACTGTTAAAAAGGATGAGGAAGCTCTGTATGTACTAACATTGAGAGACATCTGCTCCAGAGTAAATGGACAAAAAGGAAGCACCATACGGTACAGTGGCTAGAAATGCACAGTCTGGGTTTGAATGGCAGCTCTCTCACCTAACTTTTTTTTTTTAAGATTTTATTTATTTATTTATTTGTCAGAGAGAGAGAGGGAGAACACAAGCAGGCAGAGCGGCAGGCAGAGGCAGAGAGAGAAGCAGACTCCCCGATGAGCAAGGAGCCCAATGTGGGACTTGATCCCAGGACCCTGGGATCATGACCTGAGCCAAAGGCAGCAGCTTAACCATCTGAGCCACCCAGGCATAACTTTCTAAGCTTTAGTTCCCCCATTTCAAAAACGAGACAAATACCGTTTTGTTCTCAGATGGTATAACACATGGTATGGTCCCTGGCCTACGGTAAGCCCTCAATAAGTAGCAGGATTATGATGATGCTAGTGATATTGACAGTTAAGGTAATAACCGCTGGTTATTCCTTTTTTTTTTTTTTTAATTTTCTTACTAGTTTGAGAGAGAGAGCAAGCAAGCACAAGCAGGGGGAGCAGCAGAGGGAGAGGGAGAAGCAGGCTCCTCACTGAGCAGGGAGACCAACTCGGGGCTTAATCCCAGGACCCTGGGATCACGACCCAAGCCAAAGGCAGACACTCAACCAACTGAATCACCTGGTGATTCCTTTAGATAATGTGTGTGTGTGTGTGTGTGTGTGTGTGTGTGTGTGTGTGTGTTAGCATAGGGTGCTTCCTTATTTATTTATTTAATGGGTTGGGGCTACTGGCTCTAGTGGAGATTAAAGGACAGAAGCTAGGTAGCTCAGGATGAAAACAAGCTGTAAAGTAGGCTGGACGGCTTTGTGAATTACCATAGCTCTGTTCCTCCCTGTCCGCTAAGGTAACCTACAGAAAATTACCCTGCCAAAGCTGACCTGGTCACCTGAGATGACCTGCCAACCTCAAACTGCCAGCTGGGGAGTGCTTTTTATTCTCTCACGCCCTGGCCAGAAAAGAGCACCTCTCCGATTCCCTCAATGTCCTCAACGGTTCACCAGTGGTTATAAACATTTCAACTGTTGGAAATATCTTATTCCCTTTGAACGGAGTTGCCGCAAGAGGAGCAAAAGGAATAGGGAGTGAGAAGCAGGGAAATGCTTGCTCCTGAGGAGACTGAGAGAAATGGAAAGGGGACTTGGGGGACAGTCTAGTATTCAGACAGGGAGTGAGGGGGGCAGCAAGGAGGACGGTGGGAGAGGAAAGGAATCAAAATGAATCGTGTATCTGCCAGCCTGACCCCTTGAACAGCCTTTCCTGTGATGCCTCCTTCCCTCCACCTCCACCCAAACCAAACCACCTGTCTTTTCTGCCACCCCAGCGCTGATACCATCCCCGTGGCACCGTTGCTTTGTATTTCCATCACTTATCGACCCACCTCTCTTCTCACTTACAAACCAGTGGGATCCACAAAGCAGGGATTATGGTGGTGTTTTTTACTTCTTACCTATAAGTTGGGGACAGTACCAGCCCCTTTCCCTGCCAAGGGGAGTCAGTCTGATGATCTAAAGAGCTCATCACAGTTCCCTGGACAGAGGAAGCTCTTAAATGAGTACAAGTATCAGCTGCTATTATTACTAATTATTATTTTTAAGCACTAATACTATGCAGGGTGCTCTGCCAGACCCTTCACGTACTAACACGATAACCCCACGGGGCAGGAATCATTACTCCATTTTACAGTTTGGGAGCCTGAGGCTGAGATGGGTCACAGATTGCTCCGCTGTTGAGTGCTAGAGTTAGGATTTGGCTCCAGGTCTGTCTGATAATAGAGCCTTGGGGATGACACTGGGAACCAACACAGTACCTCATATTTGCTCCAACCCTCCTGTCCTGCCTGGTCTCCCTGCTCCCCCCCATCAGCTGGTGACGGCAGTGTCTTTTTTTTTTTTCCCCACGAAATGTATTTATTTTTTAAATCTTAATTCCAGCATAGTTAACATATGGTTATATCTGTTTCAGGTGTACAGTATAGTGATTCGACACTTCTATACATTGCTCAGTGCTCGTCACGGTATGTGATTTTTTTATTTGAGAGAGAGAGTGTGTGAGGGGGAGGAGGCAGAGGGAGAGGGACAGAGGACCCCAAGCCAACTCCTGGCTGAGCACGGAGGACCACGCAGGGTTCAGTCCCACGACCCTGAGATCATGACCAAGCCGAAACCAAGAGTTAAGCTGAAACCGCTTAACTGACTACAGCCCCCAGGCACCCTGTAAGTGTACTTAATCCCCAGCACCTATTTCATTGCTCATGCCCCTCCCCTCCATGCCCTTCCCCTCCACCATGGTGTCTTTTCTGACAGGTCATAGTGAAAGATTGTTTTACACAAGATGAAGCCGAGCCCTAGAGAAGGGACGTGATTGTCCCAGACCCCAGGCTGGTCGGGGGGAATGCTAGGAGCCGCGGGTTCGGCTCCTGCCTCTTGGCCCCTTGCTGTGCTATGCTGGTCGCGGTTCTGGTCTCGGAAAGATGGCCACTGAGTACCTGCCGATGTGCAGTGCTAGACACTTTACAGCCACTGTTCTACTGCATTTCCACGCCAACCCTGCCGGGTATCACCGGCCCTGTGTTTCAGATGAGGAAATGGACCGGCACATGAAACAACCCAGAAAAACTTGAGCCCTGCAAAGGGCCCGGGATGCCTTTCTTTGCAGGTCCGGGCAGAGTGGGGAACCCACCCTCCTCTGTGACCAACCAGGAAGCGACTCCTGGTGGTATCTGACAGGTGCTGTTCGGGGCCTTTCCAGCTGCTGCCCAGACTGGTGTGGGAGGAAGGTGGAAATGCACAGAAACTCAGGGCTCGCCAATATCTAGCCACACCTGAAGCCCTCACATAAAGGCGTGTACATGGACACCTGTGCCAGGACACGGAGCTCAGCCTGTGTAGCGCCCAGGGCAGGGGCCGGGAGGCCACAGAGCATAGGGACTCAGAGAGACCACTAGACTCAGAGGCCCTGGGGTCCAGCTGGTGATACCTCACTGCAGAATCTTCACTGAACCCCTCTCCCCATCAACTGCAGCATCTTTTCTCGAAACAACACCTTACAGGCAAGAGCAAGATGGAACTCTGGTAAAAGCAGAATTGCCTGGAGGAGACCGGGAGGTGGACGTTATTCTTTCCATTTGGTACGAGGTATCCTGTGAGGCTGCAGGCTTGGTTAAGGAAACTCAGTAAGATGCAGGCCATGCGGCGACTCCACATCCAAGCCCAAGGATAAAGACTGCTGCAAGTGCGGGCCCTTCCCTGGGCCTCTCACGAGCGCAGACGGCCATGCCCGTCACAGCTCCCATGACTTTCACCCCGGGATCTACATGCACAGCCACAGTGTAGATGGGGATACTGCTGGCACAGGGTTGGGGGGGGTGTCCTGGCCTTTGTTTGGCCTCAGGAGGTCCCCATGGCCCTGGGGCTGGAGGAACCATAAAGCTCCAGGATCTACTTCTTAGAATGATCCTATACAAGCAATAAATTATGGGTGGGAGCCAAGATCCTGTTCCAAGGATGCTTCCCCAAAGGCAGGGAAGACAAAATACGTTACAAATCATGCATATGTTAGTACCCATTTAAGTGATGTCATATAAGAATATGTAATGATGTGGAAAGATGGTCATGATGTATTTTTAAGTAAAAAAAGAGGTATGATTATTATGTTCTTAGTTTTGTAAAAATATTTCTTTATGCATAGAAAAATGACTAGAAAGATGTTACTACTTGAGGCTCGGAAATTAAGAATTTTCCTCTTGGTTTTGGTAGTTTCCCCTCCCCCACATTTAAAAAAAAATTTTGTTTCTATTAAGGGGAAAGCATGAACGCAGTCCCCCACTACCACAAATTATGCAGTCGAGTTTCCCACATTTGGGGAAATCGCAGGGGTCAGCACATCCGGAGTACAATGGATAAGCCTCACCCTGGGAAAACCACCTTCGTGATCATGGTATCTCCCTTGCCAGGTAAGTATTCCCCCACATTTTTAAGTGATAAAATGACAGGGTCCGCTCATACTATGTAAAAATATTCCAACAACAGGGGCGCCTGAGTGGCTCAGTGGATTAAAGCCTCTGCCTTCGGCTCAGGTCATGATCCCATGGTCCTGGGATCGAGCCCCGCATTGGGCTCTCTGCTCAGCAGGGAGCCTGCTTCCTTCTCTCTCTCTCTGTCTGTCCCTCTGCCTACTTGTGAGCTCTGTCCAAAAAAAAAAAAAAAAAAATCTTAAAAAAAAAAAATTCCAACAACAGGGAAGTAGTCTCTAGTCCCCACGTGGCCCTGATCCTCTCTTAAGGATAATTAAAATGTTTTCTTCTTTTGCTTCTCCTTATTTTCTAAGTTATTCACAATGGACACATACTGCTTCCGCAAAGTGCAAGAGAAACAAAAATTTTACCACCAAGTGCTCTAAGGTCATGGTGAGCCTGGGTGGGCCCTGGCAGAGTCCTTCAGACAGAGGAGGCTCTCTCAGGGGGGAACTGGCTCCTTCTGTCCCCATGATGGCCCCATAGCTGGTGAGAGTTCCAGGGTCTTGTGTGCTGAACCCAAGAGGCCTGGGTATGACCACAAACTCCCTTCCCTCCTCTGTGTCCACCCAAATGTTTCGAGACACCACCTGGTGTTGCAGAAAGAGGATCAAAGAGCATGAATCCCAATCCTACCTATGCCTAGCTGTGTGGCCTTGGGCAAGTGACTTAACCTTTCTGAGCCTCCAATTCCTCCTCTGACAATCGGGACGCTAACCCCTCTTGCACAGGGCTGGGTGCCTATGAGGATGAAGTGGCTGGTATGTCAGTAAATTATAGTTTCTTTCCATCCCTCTGCGCACATCTGGCAGCACTGAGCAGATGGGCCTCTGAGAGCAGCATCTTGAGGTCCCTTCACAACTGCCTCCCTTCGGTGGTCTCGCAGCCCAGCCCCCAGACTCCTATCAGGCCTGGGCATAAATCGCCCCCTATAAATGCCTCTAGAGAGTGAGAGGCCGTGCACTTGTGGGTGACATGTTTGGGCAGCACGGAAGTCCTCCCCAGTGTCTAGCCTTCTGCTGCAACACCAGCATCATTCTCCTGGGAAACCCAGCCTGACGGCAGCCACTTACATTTTGGCTTCATAGTCCTTCCACGCCTTCTCCAGCTGCTTTTTGGAATCCTGTGGTTTAAAAAGAACAATGTGCCCAAAGGAGCACTTGGGGTCTGGAATCCACAGCACGCTTTACTACCTTTAAGGCAACTTTGCGCTTTCATGCTCCCCTATGTTGCTCAGAGCCACAATCCAACTAACTCCTACCCCCCCCCCCCCCGCCCCGAGCCCTTACTGTAAACCTCGCCTCTCCACCCAAATAGACCCAACTGGCCCCATTCTCAGGGTTGAGCCCCTTCACCCACCCAACCTCCTCCCATAGCTGCTAAGAATCAGCTGGGCTTAGTGTGCCCTGGCCTGAGGTTTTGGGGTCTGCCCTAAGTCCTCTTCCTCAGAAGACAGAGATCACCATGAGGATGAGGATGGAAAGATGAGGGTCAGTCTCATCCCCTAACTTTACCCCACTCCTTCCTCCTGCCTGGCGCTAGATTATCCTCTCAACCGGAAGGGTACAGATAGAGGGACATATGCACAGAGAGGCTAAGAAGTCTACCCAAGGCCACACAGCAAGCCAGTGAGACCTGGCTAATCCTTGGCCTAGTTTGCTTGGGAGGGCTCACACCCTTCAGAATTGCCCCATTCAGCCCAGGAGGGGGTGGGCAGGAAGCTGCCTGGCTGGTTTGGGTGGTTCCCAGGCTGGTGACTGGCCTTAGGCAAGAGGGAAGCCTCTGGGGGGAGGACAGCTTCTCCCCTGAGCCTTCTGGGACAGATTTCTCAGGGAGATTATTCTGTCACTTTCTTTGAGTTCTGCTCTGCCTGGAGCCAGGAGCTGCCAGGGCAGAGACTAGCCAAGCATGAGAGTCAAGAGCCCCAGAGCCCACCCTGACTCTTCCACCAGCCAGCTGTATGAACTGTAAGCAGGTTACCAAACTCCCTGAACCTCGGGTTTCCTCACCTGCAGAGCAGGGACGACAGTGCCTACAGAACCCACCTTGTGCGGCTGCTGTGAGAGTAGCCTGAGCTACCTCACATAAGGGCCCAGGCACACAGTAGGTCAGCCATCCTCGGCTGACCCCAGAGCCAGGTCTTCCTGTCCTTCCAAGAGTCCCTAATATGGGGTCAGCACTCCCACAGTGACAGCCTCATATGACCTGTGGCTTCAGCCCAGCCCTGCCTCCCCTCTGGTCTCCTGCCCACCGCTTTCTCGCTCCATCCCACCACCTTTGGGCAACCCCGTTCCCCAAATGGGAACTCACCTGTCGCCCGTCCCTCAGTTGCCCCTTCAATAGACTGTCCAGGGGGAATGAGACGATGTTGTTCAGGTTTTGAACCTAGAAAGAGCAGAGACCCCCAGACCCCACCCTGAGTGACCATCTTTTCCGGGCCCAAGAGGCTAGGGCACAGCACTGGGAGGCAAAGGAGGGCACTGGGGATAGAGGTTGGGGAGAGAGGGGTGAGGGAGGAGGGTAGTGGAGTGGCAGAGTGGGTCTCCCATAAGAGCTGTTACACCATCCCTGGCTGACCGGCCTCATCACCTCCCAGCTCTAGCAACATCCACGGGCAGTCCCATCTCTGGCCCTTTGCCTCTAGCATCCTCACCTGTCCCCTGAGACCCTGACAATGAAGTGCCCATCTGTCATTTGTATGTGGTTAGCTCCTCGTCTCCCCCATCATGTGGGGAACCCTTCCCCTGTGGTCACATGGGGAAAACACAGGAGCAGAGCTCATCAGGGTACCCCATCCCTGGGCTGTAGTGACTGTATCAGGAACATGACTCAAGCCAGCCAATCAGGGTCCTTCTTGCCAAATTTTCTGCCAAAGTCAGGAGAGAGAGACTGTCTTTCTTCTGACAGTATTGTGAATCTGGGTCTGCTGGGCCACCTTGCCCACTGAGCAGACACAGAAACTACCTAAGAGAAAGAGAAGAGGCCTAAAGCCAGTTGCATACCTGGATTTCCCATTACAAGGGCCAATGAACTTCCTGTTTAAAAAATCCTAGTTTGGGGGCGCCTGGGCGGCCCAGTGGGTTAAAGCCTCTGCCTTCGGCTCAGGTCATGATCCCAGGGTCCTGGGATTGAGCCCAGCATCAGGCTCTCTGCTCAGTGGGGAGCCTGCTTCCCTTCTTCTTTCTCTGCCTGCTTCTCTGCCTACTTGTGATCTCTGTCTGTCAAATAAATAAATAAAATCTTTAATAAATAAATAAATAAAAATAAAAAATCCTAGTTTGAAAAAAAAAATCCTATCTTGAATAGAATCTCTATCATCTGGCAGCCCCAACTGCCTGTCTGATATTTCAGCTTACCTTTTAAGGTACAGCTTGGGTCTCCCCTACTCCAGGAAGCCTTCCTGACTGCTCCTACTCATGGCCTATGCTGACCTTCCCTTTTCAATTTTTTTTAAAAAAGATTTTATTTACTTTTTTAAGAGACAGAGAGAGAATGCACGCGCACACAAGTCAGGGGAGAGGCGCAGGGAGAAGCAGACTCCCCCCGAGCATGGAGCCTGACTCAGAGCTTGATCTCAGGACCCTGAGATCATGACCTGAGCCGAAGGCAGATGCTCAATGGACTGAGCCACCCAGGTGCCCCGTGACCTTCCCTTTTCTGAACTCTGGCAGCACCGGGCCTCTGACCCAACTTGCTGGGTTCCTGAGTTTGTGCCGCACTGCTGGTCATGCTTGGTGTCGTCCCACATCTCTGTTCCTGCCTCCCCTACTAGACTGTGGCCTCTTAGGCACAGCCCAACTATTTCCTGTGTCACCAGCCCCCGGTACAATGCCCAGGATGGAGGAGACCCTCAGCAAGCCTTAGTTTGACCAAAGCAGGGGGAGGAGAGATAAAGACAAAAGCAATCACTAACTCAGTTGAACTCAAACACCAAAGACCTACATAGAGGACAGTGTGAGAGGTGGAGCTACGCAGAAAGATATAATGACAGATGCAAGAGTAGCAAACCCTTACTGAGCACTTACTCGGGGCTGGGCACTTAACTTGCGTGAGCCTCATCACAGCTCTGCGAGGTGGGTACCGTGATCAGCCCAGTTTTAGAGAAGGGGCCCAGGCAGACTGAGTGACTTGCCCAGAGTCACACGCCTAGAGAGCAACAGAGCAGGGATTCAAGGCCTGCATCTAAGTCTGGGGTCCGGGCACTCAATCACCAAGCAAACTGCCTCTCAGAGGTGACACAACCAGAGACGGGGCAAGGGAGGGAGTGGAGCCACGACAGCTAGTCCACAAGCCATGGAGCCTGGAGAGAGACGGGCTTTCCCCAGCGGCTACAGCCAGGCTTGTGTGCAGACGCCCTGGGTTCAAATCCTGCAATATGAACTCGGGCAAGTCGCTTGACTTCATGCCCTCGTTTTCTCCCCATAAAGTGGGGACAATAATAAAACCAAACCCGCAGAGCTGTGCTCCAGGATTCGATGGGTTAACCCACATGAGGCAATGAGAACCTGCCTGTTTGTGGGAAGAGCTCGTGTCTCAGGAAAAAAAACCTCGGGCAAGAACCTGAGGACACTGGGCTGGGGCAAGAGCTAAGAGGAGAAGAGACTCTTCTCCTCTGTGAGCCTCCCTCTGCTGCTGGGTCCTCACCACAGAAGAGAAAGAGAAGGGCAGACATGGAGGGAGAGAGGGAAAGAGGACATGTGGGGGTTAAGTCAGACAAGAAGAAGAATGCAAAAGGGAGGTCAGAACTGGAAAGGGAATTGGGTCATTGGTCAAGGTCAATGTCATTATATCTTAGCTCTAAATAAAAAAATAAAATTTATTTATTTGACAGAGAGAGAGTGATCACAAGTAGGCAGAGAGGCAGGCAGAGAGAGAGGGGGAAGCAGGCTCCCCGCTGAGCAGAGAGCCCGATGTGGGGCTTAATCCCAGGACCCCAAGATCATGACCTGAGCTGAAGACAGAGGCTTAACCCATTGAGTACTTAGCGGAGTACCCAGGTACTCCGCTAAGATGCTTTTTGAGGGGAGGTAGGTCCCAGGCTTTGAGGACGCGGCAGATGCAGCTGGGAAAGCAGAGGACCGGCAGGGTTCAGGGAAGGCAATGGCACAAAGACAGGAGAGTCCAGACTCCCCAGAGTCCGACCTTCCTTCTCCCAACCCCCCCCCCAGGGAGTCCCCTCTTTGTGGGGCTCTTCTCCTCTGTGAGCCTCCCTCTGCTGCTGGGTCCTCACCACAGAAGAGAAAGAGAAGGGCAGACATGGAGGGAGAGAGGGAGAGAGGACATGTGGGGGGAAAGTCAGACAAGAAGAAGAATGCAAAAGGGAGGTCAGAACTGGAAAGGGAATTGGGTCATTGGTCAAGGTCAAGGGAGACTGGAGGTCTAGGGCAACCCTAGGCAGTGAGGTTCATAAGTTCACTTGATTTATCCCGAGCCTAGGCTAAGGGTGGCTGAGAAAGGAACAGGTCCTCACCAGATTCTTGAAAAGTGCAGCCACCTCACGGGTGAACACGGCCAAGTTCAGGAAGCCAGTGGACAGCTCATGACTGTTTTGGGACAAGTGGCTGTTGCCTAAGGACTCTACGGCCTCTCGGTACTGCTCCTCATTCTCCACATGGCCTGTGGAGGTAGGGAAAGGCAGAGTCAGTTCCATGCTGGGGCTGGGGAAGGGGCTGCTTGGCCATCCTGGGCATTAGGCAGGCTCACTCACCAAGGCCGGAGCTATGGATTGCCCGCACAGCCTTCTTTATTCTCTGCAAGATGGCCTGGTCTCCTTCTAGCATCTGGAAGCAAATGCAGACAGAGTTCAGGGATGCTCAGCTGGGAGGGGTGCCTGACTCCAGGATCCCACCCTCCAAACACACATATAAAGTTTCTTCCCTCGGGCCCCCTAGCCCCCTCCAAACATGAACAGACCACCCTCTTCCACCCAGACCACACAGGACACCAGAGATCTGTCACAGCACTCCAGGAAGACCTACAGACTTTTCTCCCCAACTCCAATGCAGGCCAAGTACATGGAGCGATTGCAAGGCACGTGGCGTAGTGGGGGAACGCCAGACCTGGGTTTGAATCCTGACTCTGGCACTGTCTAGTGTATGGATCTAGACAGATCTGCTCACTTCTCTGAGCCTTGGGGGCTTTGTCTGCAAAATGGAGACCATACTACAGGCTCCTGGAGGTGCTGAGAGAATTAATGATTTGACAAATGTATCCAAAAATGCTTAGCAAAAGACCAGAGGAGAGAACGCAGACACATCTCTGTATTCTCGAAGACACAGACAGAAGAATGCTTGTTCCTTGAATCCTGGGCTCGGTAAGCAGAAGGGGCCACACTATACCCCAACTGGAAAGAACTGGTGGGACAGTACTAGGCAACCTCTGTGGGTTGCAGAACAGACAGCCGATGGGGAAGGCCAGGAGATGTGATGGGGAGAAGCAGCCCTCACAGGCCCTAGGGGGGCAGGCTCAGCCAGAGATCCAAACCTCCTCCTTCAGTGGGGTGCAGATGCTCCAACCTCATGGACCCCTGATGAAATGCTTGGTGAAGCTGGAAATTATAGAACGTTAGGGCTGAGCAGGCTGAGAGAACCACCCCTGAGGAGACTGAGGCCTGGAGAGGGCAGGGCCTGGCCCAGAGCCAAAGAGTGGGGCAGCCGCCGAGCTGGGCTTCCGTCCCTACTCTGGCTCAGTGCTCCATCCACACCCATCCCCCCACCCCCGCCACAGCCCCATCTATTTTGTCTGGTGACTAAAAAAGGGATCAGAGTTTATCTCCAAAGAGTTACCTTCAACATGACAAGAGTTAGTAAACACATTTGGAATGGTTTCTCCAAAGATTGCACACAGGAGGGCACACACCGGGCAGAGCTCGGGGGCAATGTAGAATGTTCTCCGAAGCCTTAGGCATGTGGGAAGCCTCAGGAGGGAGAGGGGTCTGGTTCCAAAGCTCTGCTCTAGTGCCCAGATGTTGTATGACCGCCAGCAAGTTGCTTCCTGATTAGCTATCCGTACAATGGGGGGAAATCATGCCTCCCTCTCAGGGTTATGAGATCGTATGTATGAGATGATGCAGAGAGGGCCTAGCTTGGTGTTGAGCGTGGCCTCAAAGAACAGCACCTATGGTCATTAGCAGTACCTGCGGCTAGAAGGGTCCGCCAAACTCTGAGTACGTTTCCTACAGGGACTAGAGAGCTAACATTCTCCTCCCTGAGTATAGATTTCATGTTCGGGACATGCGGCTTTGGGACACTGGAGGCCCATCCCAGGGCTGAAGAAAAAAGAGTCAAGGAATTAGGGAGGTGGGGGAAGAGGAAGCTGTATCTGAGTCAGCTAACGAACTGAGATACTACCAGAGAAACAAAGGCATGAGGGGAGAACTGGGACATCATGATAGTTCCCAAAGACCCAGATGGGGAAACCCGAATTCGCAAAAGCACCTTGAGACTTGACAGAGAAAGCAAAGACATAATTAATTTAAGGAGCTCTGACTTCACTCCAATAGACAGTGCAGACCACAGATATGAATGAATTCCAAAAAGACTTAAAAACTCCTGGGGGGGGGGGGGGTGCGCCTTGGTGGCTCAGTGGTTTAAGCCTCTGCCTTTGCTCAGGTCATGATCTCAGGGTCCTGGGATGGAGCCCCGAGTTGGGCTCTCTGCTCAGCAGGAGCCTGTTTCCCCTCTTTCTCGGCCTGCTTGTGATCTCTCTCTCTCTCTCTCTCTCCCCTCTGTCAAATAAATAAATAAAATCTTAAAAAAAAAAAAAACAACCAACTCCTGGAAAGGGGGCACCTGGGTGGCTCAGTCGGTTAAACTTCTGACTCTTGATTTCAGCTCAGGTCATGCATGATCTCAGGGTCCTGGATCGAGCCCTGTGTTGGGCTCCACATTCAGCAAGGAGTCTGCTTCTCTTTCTCCCTCTGTCACTCCCCTGCCCTCATGAACGCTCTCTCTTAAATATATACATAAAAATAAAATCTTTAAAAAAGGAGAAAGCTCCCTAAAAGGCAGATCCATGTGTCAAGCATACAGAAAATACCCACTAGTTGTTTACCTAAATGAACCTTTTGCCAAGTCCCAGGACATGGACCTGAGGAGT
Organism: Taxidea taxus jeffersonii; assembly: GCA_003697995.1. Classification (NCBI taxonomy): domain Eukaryota; kingdom Metazoa; phylum Chordata; class Mammalia; order Carnivora; family Mustelidae; genus Taxidea; species Taxidea taxus. Next base: position 13,310 of record RCUC01149976.1, on the reverse strand, counting down.
CTGTGTCCCTGCTGTAGTTACTTTTTGGGGAGTCTCCCCACCCCACAATACCTGTTCTCGGAAAACTGCCCTCCTCCCCTCTAGAGGTGGGTCCTTTATTACCTTGTTTGTTCCAGCTTGAGTAGACCGGACTAGGGTGACACCTGATCCAGGCCAACCCAAACAGCTTCTCTCTCCAAGGAACTTGGAATGGGGCTCTGGAAGTTGGCTAATTGATCTGAAGTACTCACGCTGGGACATCTTTCCCACCATGAGCAAAGACAAAAGAACAAAGCAGATGTATACAAAGAAGCAAATGAGACCCATGCTGCCCCAGAAAACCAGAAGAAAAAGGCTCCTCCACACTTCCTGTCCTTGGGTCTTCATGAAATATCCTTGAATGCACGCAACAAATTCCCCTTCATGCTTAAGCTGCTTTGAGAGCATCTCTCTTCCCTGCAGCATGGCAGAACCTGTTGGTTGGCTCTTGGTGTCCATTCTTTTTCCTTAGCAGTTAAGAATGCTGACTTTTGGGGTGCCTGGGTGGCTCAGTGGGTTAAGCCTCTGTCTTCAGCTCAGGTCATGATCTCAGGGTCCTGGGATTGAGCCCTGCATCAGGCTCTATGCTCAGTGGGGAGCCTGCTTCCCCACCTCTCTCTGCCTGCCTCTGCCTACTTGTGACCTCTCTGTCAAATAAATAAAATCTTAAAAAAAAAAAAGAATGCTGACTTTTCAGATGGCCACTCGGTCACTCTCAATACAGGCTACACATCCCGCTTACCTTGCAGCTGAATGTAGTCATAGGACTACGTGCTGACCTACGTCATATAATGGATATTTCACTTGTTAGGTTCCAGAAGTATTCTTTTTTTTTTTAAGAGTTTATTTATTTATTTGACAGACAGAGATCACAAGTAGGCAGAGAGAGGGGAGGGGGAAGCAGGCTCCCTGCCGAGCAGAAAGCCTGATGCAGGGCTCTATCCCAGGACCCTGGGACCATGACCTGAGCCGAAGGCAGAGGCTTTAACCCGCTGAGCCACCCAGGCGCCCCATCGGTTCCAGAAGTATTCTTAAAAGGAAGGGAGGGACTATCCACCTATTAAAATGGCCAAAATCCAAAACACTGACAACACCAAATGCTGACGAGGCTGTGGAGCAACAGGCACTCTCAGACGCTGCTGGTGAGAAAGGAAAACGGTACGGGAACTTCGCTAGACAGCTTGGCAGCTTGTTACAAAACTACACATACGCTTACTATCTGATCCAGCAACTGCACTCCTCAGTATTTACCAAATTGAAATGACAACCTGTTCCCACGTAAAAACATGCCCATGGATGTTTATAGAAGCTTTATTCCTAAGTGCTAAAACTTGGAAGACGAGGGAATTTTACTGAGCACTAAAAAGAAGTGAGCTATTGAGTCACAAAATACATGAAGGAACCTTAAGTGTGTATTTCTGGGGGCACCTGGCTGGCTCAGTCGGTGGAGCATGTGAATCCTGATCTTGGGGTTGTGGGTCTGAGCCCCACTTTGGGTGGAGAGGTTACTTAAAAATAAAATCTTTCCGGCGCCTGGGTGGCTCAGTGGGTTAAAGCCGCTGCCTTCGGCTCAGGTCATGATCCCAGCGTCCTGGGATCGAGTCCCACATCGGGCTCTCTGCTCTGCGGACAGCCTGCTTCCTCCTCTCTCTCTCTGCCTCTCTGCCTACTTGTGATCTCTGTCTGTCAAATAAATAAATAAAATCTTTTAAAAAAATAAAATAATAAAATAAAATAAAATCTTTCACAAAATGTGGATATTACTGTGTGAAAGAAACCCAGCTGAATAGGCGGCATGGTGTCTGATTCCAATTATGTGACATTCTAGAATTAGGCTAAAGAATGGACACCATAAAAAGATCAGGGGTCGCCAGCAGAGGGCGGGATAAACAGGTGACACACGAAGGGTTTTTAGAGCTGTCACACTATTCTGCCTGATGCCAAGAGTGGACACACGTCACTAGGCACTGGTCAAAACTCAAAGAACGTACACCACCAAGAGTGAACCTAACTTAACTATGGATCTGGGGTGACAATGACATGTCCATGTCAGTTCACGGATTCTAACAAAGGTACCACTCTGGTGTGGGCCAGTGACAGTGAGGGAGGTTGTCTGTGGAGTAGGAGATACATGAGAAATCTATACTTCCTTTTTTTAAAAAAGATTTTATTTATTTATTTGTCAGAGAGAGAGAGCACAAGCAGAGGGAGAAGCAGGCAGAGGGAGAGGCAGGCTCCCTGCTGAGCAGGCAGCCTGACGTGGGACTCGATCCCGGGACCCCACGATCATGACCTGAGCCGAAGGCAGATGCTCAACCGACTAAGCCACACAGACGTCCCTAAAAGTGCTCTAAAAAATAAAGTTTTGGATTTTTTTGAAAAAGGGGGAGGCATGTCTGGGTGGCTCAGTCTTTTAAGTATCCGACTCTTGATTTCTGCTCAGGTCATGATCTCAGGGTCTTGAGATCAAGTCCCATGTCAGGTTCCATGCTGACCATGGAGCCCGCTTGAGATTCTCTCTCTCCCTCTCCCTCTGCCCCTCCATTCCACCTGCACTCTCTCTCTTAAAAAAAAAAAAAAAGGAAGGAAGGAAGGAAGAAAGAAAGAAAGAAAGAAAGAAAGGAGGAAAAGGAAGAAAGGGAGGGGTAACCCTCTGTCATACTCTTCTGGCGAGAATGCATGTGTGATGTCTAGAGCTCAGGTAGCCATCTTGGACTGTAAGGCAGAAGCCACGTGCTGCAGATGGTGGAAGACCAAGTAGTGGCCTTTGTAACTGAGAAGTAACTGAGAAGCCACCCCATCAGCCCTGGACCACTTACCTGCAGACTTCTTTTATACAGAAGAGAAATACATGTCTGTCTTCTATGAGCCATGTTATGCTGGGTACCCTGTTACTTGGGACTAAAGCTAGGAGCTCTAGCTGGTCCAGGCAGGCAAATCACCTAAAGACCAACAAACTGGGGCACCTGGGTGGCTCAGCCATTAGGCTTCTGCCTTCAGCTTGGGTCATGATCCCACAGTCCGGGGATCGAGCCCCACTCCCTGTTCCGTGGGGAGCCTGCTTCTCCCTCTTCCACTCCCTCTGCTGTGTTCCCTCTCTCCCTGTGTCTCTTGCTGTCAAATAAATAAATATAATCCTTAAGAAAAAATAAAAGACCAACAAACTATCGCTCGATGCCCTTGTCAGACATATATCAGGAAATGGCTTCCTGGCAAGATACCATTCCTGCTCTACCGAAGTTCACACAGCCATTCATTCATTCATTCATTCATTCATCTTAGTTACCGAGTGCCTGCTATGCATTTGCAGTCTGTGTGAAAGTCTCAGCTCTCCAGGGAAATCAGTATCTAAGGGGAGAAAGAGCTGAGCAAATAGATCCCTTCAATGCGATTAGAATTAATAATGGAAAGTGGACAAAGCACCCGGGAGCCCAGGGGATGCAGAATGACAGGACAGGCAGGAAAGGGACTAAGACTGCACTGTGAGGTGGTGTGGGGAGCACTCGGTATAATGGTAGGATCACTAGAGGAGGGAGGGCTCTGGGAAGAAGGGGAAAGGAGAGGAACGTGGTCCGTATGCTCATTCATTCATTCATCCATGCATTTATTCGTTCATTCCAGCAAGGATCTGCTGATGCCCTGTTTTAGCCATGCACGGCCCCTTCCTTCAAGAGGCTCCCAGACATATAAACATGGAAGTGCCTGACCTGGACACAAAGAGGGGAGAATTCTACTCACCCTTTTCTCCTTTTTTTTTAAAGATTTTATTTATTTATTTGACAGAGACACAGCGAGAGAGGGAACACAGCAGGGGGAGTGGGAGAGGGAGAAGCAGGCTCCCCGCTGAGCAGGGAGCCCCGATATGGGGCTTGATTTCAGGACCCTGGGATTATGATCCAAGCCGAAGACAGATGCTTAATGACTGAGCCACCCAGGTGCCCCCCACCTCATCACCCTTTTCTCAAGAAAAAATCTGAACACCGTTCACACCAGGGTATAAATGACTGATAACATCTATCCACACTCTATGATACAATGCAGCAAAGACTTAAGCTAAAGAAATATAGGTTTAAGGAGAAAATCCTGGTCATAGTCTGGGGATGGAAAGGTATCTGGGGAAAGGCTCCATGGTTTCCAGAACTCCTGCGATGATGCTACCGTAGGATGAGGAGTCACAAGCTGAGATTCTAGCCCCAGTCTGCTCAAAATGACCTCCCTGGGGAACACTGACACAGCAGTTCTCCAAATCTCCTCTTGCTTAAAATAGGAGAAAAATACTAGAATGTGGGGAGAAAATCCATTCTCCACTCAACCTACAGAGTTCCTGGTGAAGCTCACGAGAGATCGAGGACCTGGCAGCACGTGCCAAGGCTCGGGGCATCTGGAAAATATGAGTATGAATCTGACTGTGGTTCGCTTTCTGCCTCTGCAGGAGATCAGTCCTCATTCCCCATGTCTGGGGCTGGACAGGTTAGAAAAAAAAAAAATCAGTCTCTGAATGCAGGTGGGTCTACTTAATCCTCGAAGTGGGGTCTCTGAACCAGCAGCATCAATGTCACCTGGGACCTTGTCAGAAATGCAGGGCTTCAGCTGAATCAGGAAATCCAGGGGCGGGGCCCAGCAATTTGGTCTAACAAGTCCTCCAGGTGACTCTGACGCATGCTAAAGTTTGGGAATCGCTCCCTAATTCTACCCTTGAGACACAATAAATCATCACAGCCAAACATATGGGGCTGGCCCCAAACTACCTAGTTTCGAATTCAGCTCCATTTAGGTACTTGCTGTGTGACTTCTCTGTGCCTCAACGCTCCCATTCCTGAAATGAGGATGACAACAGTTTCCACTACAAAGCGTTGTTGGGGAGACGAAATAACTTCTCCCAGGTAAAGTGCTTAGTGCTTAAAGTGCTTATTGTTTGGGAGCTAGTGATGTTAGTGATGTTACCTATTCTAAAATTAGACTGAATTGGGTTAGGAACTTCTCAACCTTCCTGGAGCTGATTAAAGATCCTCTCCCCACCCTGCAATGATCCAGCTCAGCATGACCCATGAATGACAGGTCCCAAGGGGCCACTGGGCAGTCACCCAGAACCTCCACCACTGGGCAGACAAGATGGTACATGCGAATGCCTGGGCTGTGCCAGGCACGTTTCTTGTCATCCTTCCAGCCACCCTCTGATGTAGGCATCACCACTGGCATTTTAGAGATGAAGCTGCTGGGGGAAGGATCATGTCTAGAGACAAGTCACATAAATGCCAAAGAGTGGCAGAGCTGTCCTTGAAACCCAGGTCTGGCCACATCCAGGGCTGATGGTCTGTCCCTCCCAGCAAGCTGCCCCCCAGACGTTCAGGGACATGGCTTCTTTGATCTGGGGACTGGCTCTGCCTCTGAATCTGAACCCCAACTCAAGCACCTCTACCATATCCCCTCCCCATCCTTCAAACAGGGACAGGGCAGGTAGAGACCTATGCCAAAAAACAGAGTTGCCAGTGGTGCCCAAAGACAAAGACTCCACCGGCTAGCCTACTGAAGAGAACACAGAGTGTACATATTGGACCAGAGGAGGACTTCCAGGCCTGAGAGGTCGAATTTAAGGAGACAGAAACAAATTTCAGCTCAGAAGAAGTTCCTAAGGAGGAATAAGCGACCCTTAGAGAGAGTGAGCTCCCCAGCACTTGGAAGTATTCAAGGACTTCAGGTAGTAGAGCACGATTCAAGCACTAGAATTGGATTTAGTAGTGATGGCCATTTAGAGTTCTCTCAAAGCTCAGAGTCAATGGCTCCATGCAGGAGCCTGGGCAGGCAACGGGCAGAGGCAGGGGAGACGTGCCTAAACTTGGAAAACTAGCTGGAGTCCTTTGGGCAGCCTTGCCTGTCTGGCCCTAGACAAAGCCTGATTCCCGCTAATGGCACTGCCCTTTATGCCCCCCCCCCCCCCCGGACTTTTTCCCCCCCCCCCCCCCCCCCCCCCCCCACACTGTGCTCTGGCTCTGATTTGTGTTCTCTGCAGGCAAAGGCTATATAGATGGCAGCACTAGGGCCATGCCCAGCTGGCCTGCTTGGAAGGGCCTTTTGCATGTCCCCCTCCTGGGTTAGAATTCATCAATAGGACCCATTCTTCATTCCTGTGATTTCCCAGTGCCAGCTGTGGTAACCATGGTGACTCAGCAGAGGGAGCAGAGCAGCAAAAGCTAAGGCCTTGGGAGCTGCTGATTAAATTTCACCATTAGACATTCACTCCTTTGGATACTATAATATGGCACAGAGGCATCACTTTTGTGGCCTCCTTAATCCATCTCAGGATTTTTTCCATTGACCCTGGATTTGGTTCATCATTCTGCTAAGACTACTCTTCAGGTAGCCTCTACCAATTAAACCAGAGCTGGCACAGGAGACGGGAAAACCATTTTCAATCTTTGCTTTGGACCACGATGTTGTCTCCCAAAGGACTAAATCACAGAATAGTAGAGATAATCTAACATTACCTCCTCATCCTACACACTGCAGGGCAAAGGGTCAGATGAGCTTCTTGCCCCAAGTCTCATAGGAAATACAAATTAAGGAAAGAATATAAGCCAACACTTTTACAGGGCTTTACAGTTCCTAAAGCGGCTTTACATCCGTCCTGTAAGATGGACAGCATCCCAAAAAGGCAGTTGCTGCCTTTGTTCCCATCTGGCCAAAGAGTCAGTGAGGCTCAGAGAGGTGAAGGGAGTTGCCTGAGCTCACACAGCCACAAAGGAGCAGAGATGCATGAACCCAAACTGGGAGATGCCACTTCCAGTTCATTTCTAGTCTGTGGACCCCAGACCCTGGACGTCCACACAGTTCCTACCTGGGCCCCACCAAGCTGCACCTACAGGAAGCACCAGAGACCAATTTTAAAAAGTCTCCCAGGTTAGCATGACCACATTCCAAATCTGTACACAGCTGTTATGATCAATAAGACACAAAAGTCTTTAAAAGCATTCTTGAATTCATGGGTGGGGGGCGTCTGGGTGGCTCGGTCAGTTAAGCATTTGCCTTCGGCTCAGGTCATCATCTTGGGGTCCTGGGACCGAGCCTTATATCAGGCCCCCTGCTCTTTGGGGAGCCTGCTTCTCCCTCTCCCTGCTCATGCTTTCTCTCTCATTCTCTCTCTCTTTCTCAAATAAATAAATAAATAAGCATTCTTGAATTCATGGTAACTTTTTGTCCTTTTCCAAATTTATCAAGCAATGCTAAAAGTATGACTTCATGGGAAGGTCAATGAAACTGACATTAAAAAGAGGTCCCACTGTGAGGGGGCAGAATCCCAGCTCCTTTGAGCTTTCATATCCAAAAAGAAGATTAAATTATATATACTACATATTAAATTTGAAAGTTAAAATACTAATTTTAAAGAGCAAGCCAAGTTGCACTTAAAACATTTAATGAGGGGTGACTGGGTGGCTCAGTGGGTTAAGCCTCTGCCTTCGGCTCAGGTCATGATCTCAGGGTCCTGGGATCGAGCCCCGAATCGGGCTCTCTGCTCCATAGGAAGCCTGCTTCCTCCTCTCTCTTTGCCTGTCTCTCAGCCTACTTGTGATCTCTGTCTGTCCAATAAATAAATAAGTATCTTAAAAAAGAAAAAAAAAATTTAAAGAGGGGCACCTGGGGGGCTCAGTCAGTTAAGCATCTGCCTTCGGCTCAGGTCATGATTCCAGAGTCCTGGAATCGAGTCCCGCATCAGGCTCCCTGCTTGGCGGGAAGCCTGCTTCTCCCTTTCTCTCCCCAGCCTTGTGTTCCCTCTCATTGTCTCTCTCTCTCTCTCTCTCTCTCTATGTCAAATAAATAAATAGATAAATAACTAAAAAAAGTGATTTTTTAAAAAAAATTTAATGAAATGAGTTATAAAATGCAAAAACAAAAACAAAAAACCAACTGCACACAAAAAATCCCCAGGGCTTCTCATTTCTACATCCAACTACTAATGTACGGGAAATGCAGATGGAGAAATTCATGCAGCCATGCCTGGGGAATGCAGCAGTGAGCACAGACCGTGTGAAACTACAGAAAAAGCCACCGATTTTCTTAACAAGGGATTGCAAAAAACAAGGGAAACCAAAAACAACAGAGGAGAAATAAGAGGTGCAAAACATACACCAACAAAAGGTGATGCATGGACCTTCCTTTGCTTTTTAGAACATTTTCTGGAATTTAAGCAAAATTTTGGCATTTGCTTCAAAATAAGATGAGAGTCAGGGAAACCGGTGGAGATGTGGTCAGGGCAGGACTGGGTCATGTGTAAATGGAGGTTGTTTATCATTTTGTTCTGTCCCTGTGACCATTCCAGAATCTCCATAAATTCAGAAAAAAGTAAGGGCTCATTGATGAAAAATAATATTGAGGAAATAACAACAGTTGTTGAAATTGGGTTAGTCTACTTTTAGGTATGTTTGAAAATTTTCTATAGTACAGAGTTAATACAAGAAGACAAGGGGCCCTTCCTTCTTTCCTCCCTCATCCTCTCTCTCCCTTCCTTCATTTTTGGTGTAGAGCCCAGTATGGGGCCCGAACTCACAACCCTGAGGTCAAGACCCGAGCTGAGATCAAGAGTTGGACGCTCAATGGACTGAGCTACCCAGGCACCACGACAAGGGATTCATATATTCAGAAAGGTAGGGGAGCACTGCACTAAGTTACTGAAACGAGCCCTTGACACCTTAGTACGTGGAACTGATTCTTTTCAATGGATAGCTGTCTGGGCACAGCTTTCTACAAGGGGAAAAGGATGGAAGAGTGGGTTTGGAGAAGCTGGCCGGAGGGAGCCAGGGGCCTGGGGCGCAGGGCCAATGGAGGGCAAGGATCAGGTAGGAAGGGGTAAAAGGCTGACCTGCGGGCTAAAGGTAGGTTCCATGCTCTGCAGCCTGATAATAAAAGGGCACATGGTGGAAAGAACACAGGATGTGGAGGCAGGTCTATTCCAGACCCCATTTCTCACTAGCTCTGACACTCTGAGCAAGGGTCTCTCCGCCACTGGCTCTCTACTTGCAAAATGGGAATGACAGTCACCGCTGCTCCAGTCACCCCCCACTGAGAATTAAATCCTGTGAGACCCGGGAAGTTTGTAGCCGGTGCAAACTTGAGCTATCCTGTTCAAGTGAGGCTCTACAGTTTGCTTTTTCTCATCCACCTGTCTAACCACCTGATCCAGAGCCAGGCAGGGAGCCCCACTGGGCCCTTCGTGGGTGGCCAGCAAGGAAGGGAAAGGGTGGGACTGAGAAGTATTTCCAGCATCCCACCTCCAGGGCAGTCCGAGCTCAATTCCACACCCTCAGTGGTGTGTGCTGGGGAAGCTCAGATTTGCAAACCTGCCCCTTTCCGTCCCGTGAGACAGAGGGAGGAGCTGGGGTAAGGTCTCTAGCCAGTCACGGGCACAGAGTAGGAGCTCATTCACACACACTGAGCGCCTAGCTGCCCCTAAGCCCCTGCACGGGTGCTGGGGAGAGAGGGATGGCTGCTCCGGTCCTGCCCTCACGGTGCCTGGTGTGGGAGATAGGACACGGTCTCCGGTAGCTGCGGAGGCCCCTGGGGAGCCCAGAGCAGGAGAGAAGCCTGTGTGGGGACACAAAGAGGTACCCACCCCACGCTGAGATGAAGTGATGCTTCTCCAGGGCCCTGAAAAACAAGGAGACATTAGTGGAGCAAAGTGAGACAGCGGAAGACGACTTTAAGAGAGGAGAAGTGCCTGGTAGAGTCCCTGGGTAGGAACGCTTCCCACATCTGGGGACCAGCCAGGAGCTTGTCGCCAGGGGCAAGGCGGGGAACAGGGAGGCCTCAGGACCGAGAGGGCCCAGAATGACCCCCGTGGAGACCAGGCTCACAGTGAGAGCTGAGCAGATGCTTCTAGCACTACTGTATGCCAGGCTGTGTGGCGAGCATGTGACATACTTTTTTTTTTTTAACTTCTTTAAGATTTTTTTTTTTAAATTTATTAGTTATTGAGAGAGAGAGAGCGAGCACGGGCAGACAGATTGGCAGGCAGAGGCAGAGGGAGAAGCAGGCTCCCTGCCGAGCAAGAAGCCCAATGTGGGACTCAATCCCAGGACACTGGGATCATGACCTGAGCTGAAGGCAGCCGCTTAACCAACTGAGCCACCCAGGCGTCCCCTTTTTTTTAACTTCTATTTATTAAGTCATCTCTGCCCCCAACGTGGGGCTCAAACTCACAACCCCAGGGTCAAGAGTTGCACTCTACCACATGTGACATGCTTTGTCCCACTTCATGGAATCCAGTCAGAAACCCCAGGAGGTTTTACAGAGGAGGAAACTGAGGCCCAGGGAAGTTCTGGCATTTGCCCAGGCTCATACAACTGGTAGGTGGTGGAACTTAGACTTAGACGCAGGGTGTCAGGCTCTTTTAACCAAACCCCTAGGTTTTACCCCACAGGTGATGGGGAGTACCCGCAGGGCTCTGGACAAGAGAAGAGTGACGTGGTAAATTCCGATGGTAGAAAGATCAGCTCTAGGGCTTGGCTGCAGACCCATGTCCGAGAGGGAAAAAGGGGTGCAGGCACATCCCCCAGGCATGACAGGGTGATGGAGAACACAGCCTGGCCCAACCCAAAGCCGATCACACACAAAAGGAAGGACTCAGACTCCAAAGTCCCAGAATGAGTCTACTTACTAACATGAATCCAACCACCCCCCCCTTCCCACTGAGGGATCGCTTTGGGCCAGACACTTGATGCTTCCCTCATTTGTTCTTCCCAGCAGCCCTTCAAGGTAGTTATTATCTTTTCCATTTTACAGATGAGGAAACTGAGGCTGGGATAGATGAGGCAACTGGCTCAGGCGCCACAGGCAGCTCCAGGAAGGGTAGAGCCCATAGTTTCCAGAGCCTTCTCACGTTATCACGCTATAGCAAACCATGAACAAGATCCCACCTGGCTGAGCCTGTTACCTCTGTCAGCACGACTGTGAACATTAAATGAGACCGTATTTTTTCTAATGGTGGATGTCAGGCACCTTGAGAGGTAATGCAGAAACATTCTGAAGGAAGGGAAAGGGACTGAATTTTAGGCCTGCCTCAGCCACTAGCCCCTCTGGGTCCCTCTGAACATGTGCCTTCCTCCCGTGCCTCAGTTTCCCCAACTGTATACCTTAGAGTTGATGGACATGAGTGCTAACTCCCCTTCTAGGGGATGCTCTGGGACTCCGACTCCTGTTAATCATATACTGCAAGGCTGCTCAAACCTTGGGCACCAGTGAGAACACATCTCTAACTGGTTTTCCTCTGGGCCGGCAAGGCCCCCAGCCCCCAGAACCCAAGAGTCCAGGCTGGGGGAGTCAGAAGGAGGTGCCAGGGAGCAGGGCAGGGCTCTTTGTAACAACTCTCTCCTTGCCTGCCTGTAGCCTCTGTCCTAGCTAAGCCGCAGAGCCTGGGAGCCAGGACCAGGGGCCCAGCTCTACCCCCTCCCCTGCTGTGACCCTGCGCAGTCTCCTTTCCTCCCAGACTGACTCCTTGGCTCCCATCTGGAGTCTGGAATGAAGGGGCTGGGCGGGATGTGGAAGGCTCCTGCCAGCTCTGACATTTATTATTTCAGGGTCCCTCAGCCTCTCACTGTTTTCCTTCCTGCGCAGCTGGAGCCCGTGACTGGCCGGGGGCCCCCTCGGTTGGGCCCCTGCATCTGTCTCCCTGGCCAGGGAAGCTGCTAGGCCTCGCCAGCTGCCCCTTGCAGGGTGGTGGGAAGCAGGGAGGAAGAGGGGTTACAGGAAGGGAGCCACACCCTCAACGTAAGCTGAGCCCTCTGTAAACCCCAAATTTCCTGGCTGGGATTTTTCTCGGGAGACTGCTAGGCAGTGATGAACTAAGAGAGCGAGAACTTTGCCGGACTGATCGCCTTGGATTCCCGTCTGAATCCTGGCCCCAAGCCCTGAATTCCACCCAGCTCTGCAGACAGACTGCCCTGCCCTCCCTGAATAGAGGAGCCAAGAGCCCCCGGCCTCCCATTCTCTGGCTCCGTTATTGGCCTAGATGAATCCCTTCCTTGCACCCAACGGGATATCCATCACGGATCCCATAAATGCCAGTCCTACCCAGCTCTGCAATTTCCTCAACACGCCAGGCTGTTGCCAGCCACCAAGCCTTTGCTCACGCTCTCCCTGCTGCCTGGACAGGTCCTCCCCCGTTCTGCCCTTGACCCTTAGTCTTCCCAGACTCTGCTTAGGTTACCACCTCCCTACTTCAACAGAACTTACCCCTCCAGAACCCATCCCTCCTGCCTTTATGCCTTTTATCCGGGCATTCATGGCCCTTATGTACCACACTTCTGACTTCCCTCTGGGGGCTGAAGACTGGCTCATTTGCCTTTGCATTCACAGCACCCAGCACAGGGCCCCGTGAGTAGCCACAAGCGTTTGTGAATGAATGGATGAATATTTGCAAGGCCCTATGGGAACGCAGAAAAAGCAGCAGGTGCTCAGGACTCCAGCTTTCACATCACACTCTTCTGAGGTCCAAATTCTCTTTCCGATAGTCTTAGCCAGGTGACCTGGAGCATAACAGCATCTATCTCATAGGTCTGAATGCAGTCAGGCCTTTCAGCCCATAGCCCAGTGCCCTGCGTACAGGGAGAGCGGCAGGCTAGCTCTCCTGCCCAGCGAACTCAGCCCCACATCCCCAGGCTGCCAGGGGAATCACCTGGAGCACTTCAAAAAGCAAGGGTACTGGAGCCTCACTTGAGACCTGCTAAATCATGTCAGGCATGACCCATGGGGTGAGAGGTCAGGCCCTCCCAAGGGCTTTGAACTGCCAAGTCCAAACCCTGGCTTTGCCATTTACTGCTAGTAGAATTGCCAGATTTTGCAAACATAAACATAGGACATGCAGTTACATTCGAATTTCAGATCATCAATCAATAATTTTTTAGGATAAGCATGTCCCAGATATCGCATGGGCACCCCGGACGTTTTCTGGCGATCCTGTTTACTGAGCTGTTCATCTCTCTGTGCCTTTACCTCCTTATGGGGATTACAGGGATTGGATTCAGGAAGGGTGCACAGCACTGCCTGTTGTGTTTGTTGTTCCTATTTTTACTGCTTTTAAAGCAACGCAGATGACATGGGAGAACCATGCAAACATGACACTGACTAGAAGCCAGACCCGAAAGACCACATATTGGAGGATTCCACTGATATGAAATATTCAGAACAGGCCAATCCAAAGGGACAGAGAGTGGCCAGGGGCTCGGGGAGGGGCAGCAGGGAGGACTCTAAAGTACACGGTATTTCTTTTTGGAGTGAGGAGATGTTCTGGAGTAAGAGGTGGT